>WYDI02042467.1:0-12266 GCA_009867235.2 Psittacus erithacus
GGCACAGAGGTGAGACTGACTGGTCTGTAATTCCCTGGGTCATTCATTTTCCCCTTCTTGAAAATGGGGGTTATATTACCATTTTTTTGTCGCCGGCAGACCAGATGTTCAGTGTTTCTCTTTTACCTGACTGATATCCCTCTTTCATATTTTGTGCCAAAAGCACCCTTTAAAAGCAATGCTTCTGTCACTTCTTATTGTTCATTTTGGCTTTTAAAAGCTGGATAAATGTTACAGGATATAATGGACATGTCATTTATTAGCATTTAATGTGAAAGACATGTATATACTACACAGTTTATAGTCAAATACCTTTGGAGAAAAATGAAGTATTGTTAACCAAAAAAAACAAAACCAAAAGTAATTTGTATCAAACTTACAACCTAGTACATCAGATATATTTCTGCAAACATGATACCTTGTGTCACCTACTGAATTGCATTTGTCAGGTGCTGAACTAAGTCAGTTATACCATCCACAACATTGCATACATCATTCTTAGTAGCAAATAAATCACTTATTGGACTGAATGCATCTCTGGTTAAAATACCTATAATAAACTGATAGTGTTTCCATTCACATGTTTGGCTGGATATGGATTTAGCTGTATTTGTTAAAAATGTACATCCTTGATAAATTAAATGCTTGATATTCATCAGACAACATTTGCTGAAATAGTCACACTAAGAACAGGACCGAGTCTATTAGCAGCTGAATTGCATGTATCAACTTGCGGCAGCAATCACATCTGACACATTCACTTTCTAGGAAACACCTTTCGTGTGAATGGGCTGAAATCACTGGCAGAAAAAGTTTAGATCAGCAACAGCTCTACAGCAAGAGCTGTTAGTTATAGCTGATAACGTGGATTCAGATATACAACACTTTGGAATGAGGTTCAGGTATGCACAGAAGAAGATTCATCACTATGAGAAAAGAAGGTGGTAGATAAAATGTTTTTCATGTGTGAAAAGTTCTTAGTTATTTTTGTCTGGACAAAAGACTCTTCTCATTCTGACGAGTCTAGTCTCTGCCTTAATTTTTGCTGCTTCCTGTATGTTTGTGTCTCTTCCCATCGGTTCATGTAATGCTCAGGGTACGGGAATAGGTATAAATATAGCATCCAACCTCTGCAGTTATGAGCTGGGCCAAGAAATGTTTCTAACCTTGTTACTTTGGTTGGTCATGTAACCTGGAAAAGTGACATGCACTGGATATGGCTGTGTTTTATTTAAAAGAAAGCTGGCAGTACAGGAGGGGAAAAAAAGAAAAAGTCTGCTATCAAAAACAAGTGCTTCCCTAGGAATAAACTAACAGAGAGATTAATTATGGCTTTCCCTGAGGAGCTGGAATGGCATTTCCTGTGCTGCAGAACTCTGGGTGAGCTCTGCCCAGATTAGAAATATTGTTGAAAAACAAGTTCAGGTTGAGCATACAAGCAGGAAGGGATAGTAGCTTTCTAGATGAATATGATTAAGACGTCAGGAGGTTTATAAATAAAAACTGTAGTAAGTGAAGAACAAAAGCTAACGTAGTTGCTGGTATGGAATGATATGCATGGGCTAGCCTCTACCAAATGTCAATGACATACTGTGTTTCCAGGGTGAATATCTATAGAAAATATTTAAGAAACAGTAGTGTTAATTAATGTTTTCTTAAAGAAAAAACAAACCTAACACAGAACATACAGAACACTAGTTGCATGTGATACGTACACTGAACAAAGATATCCTTCCTTTCTACCCTGATCATACAGCAGTTCAGTTATTACTGCAAATCTTGAAGACTGTTGTCCTCTTTTATCCTTGACTAACAGCAGCAAGCTTGAAGACCAATAACTCAGCTGTACATGAACTATACCAAGCCACCCATACCTGCTTTTCTGCTGTTTATCTTCCACAGTTCTATAGCAGCTTAAGAAATTCTGATTAGCATGTGACAGCACTGCACACATGCACGGAATCTCAGGCCTGCAAGCCTTGACTCCTGGATATTTCATGGGGGTACTTGAGTAAATTGATAGTTTAGGTCCTTTCAGACTGGTGGTGCAGCTCTGATTTAGGTGTTACTGATATGTTTTTCACACACATTATAGATATTTGTTTTCTCACCTCGGTTTCATTTTGTTTTTTTCGAATGCGTAAAAGACAAGGGAAAAAACCCTATACTGTGTTATGTCTCCTTCATTCACCCTAATGTCCCCCTGGCTAACCATCTATCATTTTCTTTTATCTGCGGTCATTCAGCCATGTTTTAGTCTCTATAACAATAAAACTGATTGTGTAAAATTATCAGAGATTTCTTGATGAGATGTTAAAATTCTATTGAAATAAAGAAAAATGTATCTTTTGAATTTACTTCAAAATTTTCATGTGGAAAATAAATGAATATTTTTCTAGAAAGCATTCGGTATAAACTTTGCTTCATACTCCTTGCAAAAAAACCCAAACAATTGGCATTGTTATTTCACCATTTTATTTTTTTCAAAGAGCTACTTATAAAAAGATAGAGTCCTGAATCTTCAGCAGAGTTATTTAAAGATTATCCTAATACTTTCCATAGTTTTCCATAATTCAATTGCTGAAATTTTAACTCCATATCTCAAAAGAAAATGAAGAGTGTTCTGATTCTAGCTTGTAACATTATTCTGCATTTTAAAAATTTTTTTAAGAGGTAGTTGGTTTTGCCTTAAATTACCTTCTGCTGAAAACGTAGATGCTTTTAAAATGTTGCTAGATGAATTCTGTATTTCTTTTTAACAGAGAACCTGCAAGATGTAAGTGCTGTCCCAGGTTCAGCAGGGATTTTCTGCTTTTCTTGCAAAATCTCACGTAATATATATTGTCAAACTCAAATTATGCTGAGCTTGTACATAGCTTGTTACCAGTGGAGAATACAGGCAAACAAACAGCTGTCATTTAGCTATTTGTAATACATGTGATGCATGTGGCAGGCTATAAGCTCCTGCTACCCTTATTCTGCATTTTTCAACATTAACATGGATTAAAAAGAAATAAAGTTTTTATTGTTATAAGGAATTGTCAGCTCTAACTCTAGAACTGATATTGCACTTTTCTGGTCAGTGGATAGATATATCTTTTACAGACATTCAAGGTCAAAAGCCATTTCTAATTTAAAGGATTGAAGGCTGCACTTGATAGTATATCTGATCCAGCGCCAGATGATTGTCTCACCAGAACCATGTGTGAAGGCAACTAGTTCCCATTTGAAATTAATCTCTTTTCTTATGGCTCTGGTACCTGCAAATACTTTTCATACACAGAAGTTTTCCTTACAGCATTACTATCATACAAATCTGTCTCTGCAAATAGAGTTGGAAGTTCTATCTTGATACAATTTTTTTCCCAAAATCTGACAAATGAAAGTCTGGCTAAGCATCAGGTAGAGGTGGAAGAAGATTCAGAAGAGGATAAGCAAAATTTTGAAAGGAATATTTATATTGTATCTGCACCTTCTATGAATATCACATGGATATATGCCCATCATTTTACCTATGTCCACAGATGTTTGTGCAGACAAATTTTCTCATATAATCACAGCAATAGGTATATATACTTATAAAACAATGGATATATACAAAATCTTGGAAGTTTGATCCACTACCTGTGGTTTTTAAAACTGGCCTAAGTGCTATGCGTATCAAATAACAAAATGAAAATATAAAACTTAATTTTTACCTAAGCATGCAAGCCTAGATATTTTGTCAACATAAGAGTATCTTAGAAGAACATTTACAAGCTACTTAAATTCTTTTAGAATCATAGAATCAGCTGGGTTAGAAAAGATCTTTGAGATTAGAGTCCAACAGTTACTCCAAGATTGCCAAGTCCGCCACTGAATCATGCCACTGAGGGCCTCATCTACATGGTTTGAGAGCGCTTCCAGGGATGGTGATTCCACCATTTCCTTGAGAAGCTTTTTCAGTAATAAGTCTAAACTTCCCCTGGCACAGCTTGAGGCTGTTACTTTTTGTCCCATCACTTATGACTTGGTAGAAGAAACTGACCCCCACCTCACTACAATCTCCTTTCAGGTAGTTGTAAAGAGCAATATGGTCTCCCATAAGCCTTCTCCAGACTAAACAGCCTCAGTTGTCTCAGTCATTCTTCATCAAACTTGTTCTCCAGACCCTCCACCAGCTTCACTGTGCTTTTCTGGACCTGCTGCAGGGTCTCAGTATCCCTCTTGTAATGAGTGGCCCAGAACTGAACACAATACTTAAAGGTGCAACCTCACTAGTGCCAAGTACAGGAGATGACCACTGCCATGGCCCTGATGGCCACACTATTTCTGATACAGGCCAGGACGTCATTGGCATTCCTGGCTGCATGGGCACAGGCTGGCTCATGTTCAGCTCCATCTATCAACACCCCCAGGTGCTTCACCACCAAGCAGCTTTCAGCTGCTCTTCCTCAAGCCTGTAGCATTGCATGGGGTGTATGGGGTGGTTGTGGCTTAAGTGCAGAACCCAGCACTTTGCCTTGTTAAATCTCATACCATTGGCCACAGCCCATTGATACAGCCTGTCCAGATACCTCTGCAGAGCCTTCCTATCCTTCAGCTGTCATGGTTTAAGCCCTGCCATGCAGTCTCTCACTCACCTCACCTCTTCCTCCCTCAGCTTCCAGAGGGATGGGGAAGAGAATAAAGAAGAATACAACTCCAACAGGTTGAGATAAGAACAGTCCAGTAACTAAGGTATAACACAAATCACTACTGCTACCACCAATGATAAAAATGACAAGGGAAATAACAAGAGAAGAGAATACAACAGCTCACCACTGACTGATATCCAACCCCACCCTGCAGTCCTCTCCTTCCAGGTAACTGCCCTCAGTTACACCCTGGGCATGACGTGCTGTGGTATGGAAAACCTCTCTGGCTAGCCTGGGTCAGGTGTTCTGTCTGCTTCCCCTCCTCCCTGGCAGAACATGAGACTCAGAAAGTCCTTGGTCAGTCTAAACATTCTAAGCAGTAGCTAGAAACATCGGTGTTATAAGCAGTGTTCCCAGACTGAAAGTCAAAAACACAGCGCTGCACCAGCTACCAAGGAAAAAAAATGACTGCTACTGCTGAACCCAGGACACAACAGATCAACACTCCTGCCCAACTTGGTGTCGTCTGCAAGTTTACTGAAGGTGCACATGATCCTCTCATCCAGATCATTGATAAAGATATTAAACAACACTGGCCCCAGTACTGAGCCCTGGGGAACACCACTAGTAACCTGTCACCAGGTAGATGTGACACCATTTACCACTACTCTTTGGGCTCAGCCATCCAGCCAGTTTTTTACCCAGTGAAGAATACACCTATCCAGGCCATGAGCAGCCAGTTTCTCCAGGAGAATGGTGCAGAAGATAGCGTAAAATGCTTCACTAAGGTCCAAACAGAAAATGTCTACAGACTTCCCCTCATCAGACAGGCAGGTCACCTTGTAGCAGAAGGAGATCAGGTTGGTCAAGCAGGACCTGCCTTTTATGATGACTGGGCCTGATGCTCTGGTTTTCCCACATATGTTTTATGGTCTCACTCAGGATGACCTGTTTCATGACCTTCCCCTCAGTACTGAGATCAGGCTGGCAGCCCTGCAGTTTCCATTTTCTTGATTAACTATATTACAGTTTTTAATCTCTGGTGGATTTGATCTTTCAAGCTACTTTTTATTAATTCATTATCCAGTATGTACTCAGGTAACCATTCACAGGAAAGAGTATAAGTAAAACATTCTCTTTACAGACCTGAATCGTGTCACTGACATTGGTGGCACATAAAATTAAAAACAGGGCAGAAACTTTCTGACCTGCATTCTTTAAGAAAGCAGATGTAAACTAAAAATCAATATTTCTCTAAAAAAGATAAAGATAATAGGTAAAAAAAGCTAGAGGCCTGGGCATATTATCAGCTGCACTCCATAACTAAACAATTTCCAATTTAAAAGCAATTGCAGGGATACTTTTAGAGGTGATTAAAAGTTCATGGAAAGGTTTATTTCTTTTTCTTCCCATTCAGTGCAAAGTCAGTATATTTGCTCTAGCTTTAGGCTGACCTTTAGAAATTCTACAAGTAAATATAGAGTATTCCTGTGGAAATCATTGGCCTCTTAAGGAAATTCTTAAGACACATCTCCATTTTGTAACATAGTTTTGGGGTAGTTGCCTATCCTAGAAGCAACTTCTATACATTATTGCTGAGCATTTGCCAAAATGGAATGATGAATGTAAATGTCTATTATAGAAAGCTCAGAGTCTAAACATGTCCCATCAGTTCCTTGCATACCAAATAAGAACAAGCCAGCTCTTGCCAGGTTCACTGATTAGAAATTGTAGTATTTTATTACCATATCTACATTTACTAATATCAATTGCTTTGTTTGCAGTGTATAAATAAGAAAATTTTTATGATGGTAATAATGAGAGGGTAAAGGAATGGTGCAGAATGTGCCCTGATCTTACAGTTTGTGCTCTGTGCTGTTAGCAGTCCCTAAATTCAGAGGGATAGCACTTGGTCATAGACATCCAGACTGAAGGACTCTAGGCCATCTTTCACTTAAGTTCTGTTGCTAAAGCATTTATCCTCTTTGTGGAGTGTGTAGCAGATCAGGGTCAGACTAGGTCTGAGCAGAGATTGGTATGTCAGAAGAAACAAAAGGATCATCACAAGGAATAATGCATATCAAATCTCACAGCATAGCCTAAGCAGCTCAGCAGTAATATGGAATTAAGTTTTCAGTGCCTTAGGGTGCTAGGCAAGCAGAAGCAGAAATGACACTGGTTTTCCTGAACCAAATAAGTGCCTTTGGACCAAAACCTGGCAGAATGATTGAATGCTTAACAATATATTGCTTAAATCGTCCAAGTAATTCAGATGTTGAAGAACTAGCTCAATTCTTCTGGGTACTGAGCTCAGAATATATAATAAAGGTATAGCTATATTGTCTCAATCTGAATTTTACACCTAAAGCAAGAAGAGAAAGCTTAACTCCCTCTGAAGTTCTCATTACATCTGAGAGGATAACTTGCAATGTGTGCCTGACAAGTTTTACTTTTTTAATGTTTAAGGTATTTCCACACACAGGATTTTGATGGGCCACAAAGAAGGTGGAGTTTTTATATGAACCTTATCTCTCCCTCTCTTCCCTTCCTTTCCAAGAAACATTTCTGTCATTTCAGTCATGCTTCAATCTCCATTAAGGAAAATACCGCTTTGACAGGGAAAAGGAAGAAGTGTTTCTGAGATGATATCACTAGTGTGTGCACAAGAATTACATCAGTATATTCTCAGTCTTATGCAGGATCCCACATTACAGTTAAACTAGAATAGTTTATGGTATATGGCTAGATTCCCGTTCAAGGATTCTGGACATGAATAATCAAGAATACTAAGCTATTGGGTAATGTTCAAATGCATATTCTTTTTTAACAATCTAAGTAGATTACTTAATAAAATTTTCAAAGGAATATAAATTCAACCCCAAGAGGATTAAAATTTGCTTCTGAATGGAATGAATTCTTAATCAAAGCAAGCAATATACAATATTAAATTTATCAGATTACAGGTTTTCTCAGTCTGGGTTGGGTGCATGTTTTCCTTTTTCTTGGTGACAGTGATGCAAAAAGATTTATTAGTTGATTAGTTGTGATATTGTCTTCCTTTACAGGAATAAGATTTGCCCTCTTCCTTTGATCAATGCCTATCATAAAAAGTGTAAAAATGCATCTGTAACATTCAGCTAGGTTCCTAAACAAAGGTAGGAAGTTGACCATAATTTAAATAGAATAAGGACAAATATGTATACAGAAAAACCACTATACAGAAAAATACTAGTTATGAGTGACAAGGAACTGAAATGACTGTTCTTCTGACTACCTAAAGGTAGAATTTTTTATTAAGTATTTACATATAATGCATTTTACGTATTAAAAAATATAGACTTTGTAGTGCGGTTGAAATAGTAGTCCCTGAGATATCCAGATTCAATATGATTAACTCATAAATCCAGATTGTGGTAAGTGTAGGAAGGCTGCTAGATTTTTTCATGCCAAAGTCCTTAAAAATTAAAAAAAAAAAAAAAGCAAAAAAGCAGAGGGCAAGACTTATGAAATGGAAATTCTCTTCTGCATAAGCACATGGACAAAAAAATCCCAGGTCATGATGAATAACAAATTAAGAACATTTGAAAGAGTAAAAAAGAGAGGTGCTATTATGTTGTCATTTGGATAATTTATGTTATAGATGCTTAGCCTCCAGAGACAGGAAGCCACAGTTCTGAGAATCATGATGAATGAACTTGGATAAACTAAAACATTGTTTTCAGCTGATGAAATCTGTACCAATCAAAAAAAAAAAAAAAAGACAAAAAAGCATCAAGGAAAAGTACAGGAAAGAACAACGAACATGATCAGAGGTAGAAAACAAATAAGCAAAATAAGATTGCAAAGACTGAATCAGCTTTTCAGGAAAAGGTGGATAATATGACATGTTAAATACAAACATACATGGTGCCAAGAAAATTAATCACAGTTTACTTTTTCTAATGCAGTTGGATAAGGAACCCAGTGAAATTATCCAGTGTCTTTTTTAAAACAACAGAGAAACCTACTATTTTGGGGGCAGGGCATTTTTAACTTGTAAAATGTCTTCATTTCGGAGATGCGCAGCTGAAACAGAAATAAGTTTAAAGAGGTATTATAGAGTCCCCATGACAGGCATAGGCTTACTACACGTGAGTCCAAATATGACCTTCCAAATACGAACATTCCAAAACAGATGTAGTATGGAAAAGAATAGCATTTAATCACTATATGATAAGATTATCTTCAGTGCATCTGTCTTTCTAGAAGCAGAATATTGGGTTAGATGGCACTTTGCTGGATTCAGATGAATTGAACAAACATAATAAAAAGTATTCAAAGTATTCTAATTAATTTTGTCCTTTACATAATTTTCAGCTGCATAAATTTCTATGTAGAAGTTTACATTTCTCAGCAGACAGGCATCCTTGCATCATTCATCATTAATCTTTGCTTCTTTTTACCTCCATTTTCCATTCCTGAGGAAAAGAAAGAAAAAACATTGACAATTTTACAGAAAGTCCTGTATGCATAAACCGTGGTGTCAAAAGAGCTACATTGTCTGCGTATTGGAAATGATATCTGACTTTGGTCCAGTTTCAAAAACTGTATCATAAGAAAGCCAAAGAGAGGGAAACTTTTAGGAAGAATATTCTGTGGCAATCAAAATGACCAAAAATTTGTAGAATGAGGTTTATGAAACCAGTCAGTTTCAAGTAAATTCAGCCATGTTTGCCAAAGCACTGGAAAAGTTGGACATCCCAAAATGCTGTAAAAAACAGGAAATACTTTACAATAATATACTTGACAATAAAAATTAAACTAAGCCATACAGTCATCTTCCCAAATTTCTGTAACTAGTGAATTGTTTTCTTACTGCAGTAAGAAAGGTAGGAAAAACTTATAAAGCATTTATTTTATGAGTAGGCACATGTTACTGTAAGCAGCTCATAAAGTTTTTCCAGAAACATTTGTGAGCTTGTAGTAACAAATCCAACTGAATGGAGATAAACTATACCGTATTTATATTTTTATCCAGTTTTAGGAAGCACTAAAAGAGACAACACATTTTCTCTAATCAAGCATTCAAACAGATACTGTAAGTTGTATTGCTCCTAAAATGTACAAAGGAAAACATGTGATCAGTAATTAGTGAATTGTGGCAACTCTTATGATGAGAACGAATGGCATTTAATTAAAAAAAAAAAAAAAAGTATTGGGCACAACTCTTTACTTAGATTAAATTACTTACACTAGGGAAAATGTTAAATACAGAGGTATTTCATACCTCTTTTGATTAGGTATAAAGTGGTAGTCCCTGTTACAAAGGAATACAAGTGAGTTCATCTTCACAACTCAGTTCAATGGGAATTTTGTCACTGCATTAAGCAGTGACTCTGGTTTTAACAGACCTGCAAAATTAGGTCAAAGACTCTCTATCTCTATCGAATACAGATATCTTCTGGGTATCCAGTGGCTTCAGCCTTAGTAGGTCTAGGTAGAACCTAAAAGAAAAGAATGGCTGGTAGCTGAGTTTCATACTGAGTAAACCCTCACATCTGCACAGTTGCTGATTCATCCTCTGTCTTTTCTGAACATAATGTTTGTCTTTTTTAGTAAAAAAGTTTCGGAAGGTAATGCTGTTTGGGAACACCACATGGCCATCCTGCACCACAGGATTGTTTACTTATATCAGGGGTTGGGGGGAACCAACATCTGCTGCAGTGAAGAAATGAAAATGGACTACTGGGACTAGTGGCGTTGTCCCATTTTCATTCAGGTGGTCCTTTCCCACTTGTGATTAGTCCTGTCCATCTGCCCTGAAACCTGTAGCTCCTCATACCTGCTCAGCCTCTTCCTGTCACTGATACTGTCCCTTCCTGGCTGGGTAGGTGCATGCTTACCCCTGAGTTATTTCTGGAGGCAAAGGTGAATTGTTGCTGTCTGTATTTCATTAGAAATGGCACTTTCAAGAATCATAGAATCATAGAATAGTTAGGGTTCAAAAGGAACTTAAAATCATCTAGCTCCAACCCCCCTGCCATGGGCAGGGACACCTCACACTAAACCGTATCACCCAAGGCTCTGTCCCACCTAGCCTTGAACACTGCCAGGGATGGAGCATTCACAACCTTCCTGGGCAACCCATTCCAGTGCCTCACCACCCTTACAGTAAAGAACTTCTTCCTTATATCCAATCCAAACTTACCCTGTTTAAGTTTTAACCTGTTCCCCCTTGTTCTTTCACTTCAGCCCCTAATGAATAGTCCATCCGCAGCATCCCTATAGCCCCACTTCAGATACTGGAAGGCTGCTATGAGGTCTTCACGCAGCCTTCTCTTCTCCAGGCTGAGGTGCCCCAACTTTCTGAGACTAAAATGATTTTTTCCTAATACTGCAGCTTAAAATAATTTAAGCAGATTTATGATGAGGGGTCACAAAAAATCCTTAGGACTCATACATTATTTTCAAGCACCTAACATTTCCATCATTAAAAACGTTTTCTTTAAGAAAAAAAAAAAAAAGAAAGCAAGCTCAAACCTATATCCTACTGGTTCTATGAAGATAATCTTGGTTCTTGTTAAGACTATGAATTCACAGAAGGAAGCCTTTCAGAACTTGAAACATCACCTTGTGGCAAATTATAATTAGCACTGCATTATTTACAACATGTGATCAGATACCAAGAGATTTTTCAAAGGTAGCATAAAAAGTTACAATGAAGGTGATTATGATTCTTTTGGATAGATATTCTTTTGTTCATTTTAGCATCCTCATAAATGTTTAAAGAATAAAAATTAGGCTTCCAGGACAATTAATTTGTCTGTTTCTCATCTCCAGTGATGTATTTTAATTACACTTTCATGCCTCTCAGCTTCAGAATAGAGGACAGCTTGCACTGGTCACAAAAAATAAAACTTGTAGAATTCCAGAAGCATAATGGAACAAATTCCACACTTCTGTGCCTTAAACTCATCCCATATATTTTTTAAAATATAGAGAAAGTGCTTTAAGTGTTAAACAGTTATAATTTGGTGAGGCATGCAAAGCTTATATTATAATTTGGGTGAAAAGTATATTTTAGTTCATATTGTGACATACAAAATTTACTCCATGAAGTAAAATCAATATGTGATCACCATTTTGTACTACAATACACAGGATTAATTAATTTGTGTTCTAGAATATGTGCTGAATAATAAAAATCAATTTCCTGCATTTCATAGCCATTTAGTCCTCACTGCTCAATCCTTCATCTGGTTTTGATCTTAAAATATGCCTTGTATTTAAGACATACATCTAGAGAATGTTTTTGAGTCACTGAACCTTGAAATGGAGCTTGAGTGCATGAGAAAGTTGATTATTTATCACAAGGAAGCTCCCAAGCTAACTATTATTAAGACTTTTTCTGGTCATGTAAAATTAGCAGGCAGTAGTAATTGCTATTTCTATTAGTACACGGCTAAGATGTTGCTTGTTATCTGGTCTCTCTCAAAGGAATTTTTTAAGAAAGAGCATGATGCCAAGAGCTATATTTAATCATTTATTTAACAGGTTGGTTGGTTGGGGTTTTTTTGAAAAAAGGAAAGGAAAGGAAAGAAAGGAAAGAAAGAAAGAAAGAAAGAAAGAAAGAAAGAAAGAAAGAAAGAAAGAAAGAAAGAAAGAAAGAAA
>WYDI02042468.1:0-23463 GCA_009867235.2 Psittacus erithacus
GTCCCTGCCCATGGCAGGGGAGTTGGAACTAGATGATCTTAAGGTCCTTTCCAACCCTAACTATTCTATGATTCTATCTAACTTTTAACCAGTAAGCAAAGATGTCAAGATTCAGGACTCCTTTCCTTGCAGAAATTTCTGCAATGCGATAGTATTTGGACTTTACCATGTAAGAAAGAGAGCACATGTAAGAGGCCTGTCAGAAGAATATTCTAGTGATGTGTCTCCAGAAGGGTCTCCTATATCTCTTTAAGCTTTTAGAAAAATTACTTATTTACATAAGTGCCAGGACTTGAATGTTCTGTAATCTCAAAGCAGTCAAAAGTATCCAGCTGAATAACTGGGATTTCGGGAACGAGGATGCTCTCAATGATTTGGCTCTGAGTTCAGGTCATCACTTAGCTCCAAATTTGACTATTTTTGAGGACAACATTTCCTACATTTGAGGATACATATTTCCTACTATGGTAGGAAATAAATACCCATTCAGTAATGTTACTTGCTGACTGGAGCTGGTAATTTCATTCAAAACTTGGATTTAATTGCAGGCAGTTACTTATATCACAAGTTCTGTGATCATACAGCCTTTTTCTAATTCAGACAGGTTGTATTTTTTGACAGATTTTATGATTTGAGAAGATACTTCTTCCTTACATTAGACGTTTAGATAGGTTGGTAAGACATAGCATCGTAGAATACTTATGGTTGGAAAGAACTTTAAGATCATCTAGTTCCAGCTCTCAACTTAGAGGCATTAGAGGTAAGTCTTAGAGGTAAGATTGTCTCACATCTGCTATATATACATATCGTGGTTTAACTCCAACTGGCAACTAAGTACTGCACAGCCACTTGCTTACTGCACCTTCCCCCTACCCCGTGGATTGAGGAGGAGAACCGGACAAAGGTAAAGTTAAGAACAGGTTTAGTTAAGAACAGTTTAACAATTGAAATTAAATAAAATATAGTAGTAGTAACAATAATAGTGATGAAAAGGGAGATAACAAAGAGAGAGAGAGAGGAATAAAACTAAAGAAAAACAACTGATGGCGCTATAATTGCTCATCACCCACTGAGTGATACCCAAGCCTTACCTGAGCAGTGATTGATTCTTCCTGGCCAAATCCACACAGTTTTTATATTAAGCATGATCTTCTATGTTATGGAATACCCCTTTGGGTTGTTTGGGTTGGTTGTTGAAGTCCTCCTGGCTTCTTGTGCCCCTCCTCACTGGCAGAGCATGAGACTGAAAAGGCCTTGATTAGGTTAAGTGCTATTTAGCGACAAATAAAACATCTGTGTGTTATCATTATTCTCATACTAAATCCAAAACATAGCACTGTAATAGCTATTAAGAAGAAAATTAACTCTATCCTGGCCAAGACCAGGGCAATATGGTTCTTTAGGTTATGAGGGGAAAGCTTAGGAAATTTGTTCAAAAAATTATTGCATCAAGAAGCCTATAATGTGTGCAATGGACTGTCTGTGAAGAATTTTGGAGATCTTACAGTGGCTTATTTTTATCTTACAGTAGGCTTACTTTTCCCAATTTGACTTTGTCTAAGATTGATATTTCTCTTGAGACTTCAGGCTAATGGCACCCACCTTTGAGATATATGCAATAATGAGATCCCCCCTCAGTCTTTTCTTCTCTAGACTAAACAGACCCAGCTCCCACAATCTCTCCTCATAAGAGAGATGCTCCAGACCCCTAATAGTTTTTGTATTTTCCTAACTTAAGCATGAGAATCAGAAAATACTGCATCTCTGCCATGTACATGAAAGATGAAATAGATTCTTTGGTGTGAAATATCATGCACTTGGACGTACACTTACGAGATGGCAGATAAGCAAATCAAATGTAGTGAGTCATCAAACTCATCAAGAACATTTAGATATGGCCCCTTGACTGACAGAGACACCCTTTACTTGAAACAGCCAAAGGTACAGTATTTCAAAACCAAGTTTGTATATGAATACTTGGAAAGGGAAGTTGGTTTTTAAATACTTGCAAACAGCTGTGTTCAGACTTGACTTTCTGGCCAAGTGGCTTCTGTTTCAGATTTTCTCGCATATATTCCCACAATATTTTATAGTCTTTTTTTCATAGCAGAATGTCTGAGGTTGGAACTTAAAGTCCTTACCTCAAGCAACGTTATTCAGGTTCAGTGAGAGCTATTACTTTTGTATTTGTATTATTGTGCATCCTAAGCAGGTAAAATATCTGTTCCTTACATAGGCACAATCATATTTTTTCATTTCCAAAAGCCTTCCACTGTTAAAGTTATTTGAAGTATCCTTGCTTCTATAAGGGCCTAGTTTATTTGCTATTATCTAAATCAACCACTCTTACCAAACCTTCTTCTTTTGGGCTGACTGCTACAAAGTTTTAAAATCTGTTTTGATAAGTGAAGCATTAGCACAGAATAAAATACTTTTTCTTTCATTCTGTCTGTGTGCCTTCTTTTCAGGGAGACAGATTTGGTCTAAAGATGCATCATTTCTTTTGATTTTAAAGTGAATCTTGTGTGACAGATGCAAGCCTCCTTCAGGATTTTTCAGGATCTCAAAGAAGCATAAGAAAATAGAGGGGCAATATTGCAGAACATGGCAGAAAGTATGTTTGAACGCACACACACACACACACACAGAAAGAGATTTAAGATACTCAGAGGTGTGTCTGCTTTCTGAAAGTCCTCTACTGTTGGTCTAGAACTAATATAACTGCTGTAACAAGACCAACAATGGGAAAATTAGTGTAAGTTAAGTTTAGCATAAAATCTTTTTTTTCTTAGCTAGTGTTTGATTAGATGTCTCTGTTCTTTTTTATGGTAATGCTTGTGATGTTAGTAGCATGGAAAAAAAAATCTCAGGTAGACGAAGGTGCAGGCATTACATTAAAATGTGTCATTTGTATGGGAAAACTTGTAGAATTTTCTAATTCAGTACACAGACATTCAGTTATCTGAAATATCTTTTGATTTAAACATACACTTATTCTTCATTTAAAATGAGATGCTATTTGTAGGAGACAGTGTTCTTACATGTCAAAAGTATCATCAAAGGAATGGTTTTACAAGAATGTTTTAAGACAAATGCTTAAGACAAATAGTTGCTTTTAAGACAATGTTTTTGAGGTGAATAAATAGCAAATATCATCAAACATTACCCCTCCCTCTTTGCATTTCTTGGCACTATGCAATAAATGACAAAGTTGTTTGGATTCAGTTTTGTTGCTGATTAAATATTTGACCAATAACTGGTCAAATCCCTGTCTTCAAGGTTTTAAAATCAGCAGGATTATTTAAGAAGTAAGATATTGCATTTCTAGTAGTTTGAATAGTTAACTAATAGAATGGTGGCAATAAAACTCTGGCACAACGAGGTTTAGACATCCCACCAAAGGTCTTCTGAGAAAGTGAGTAAATATAGCTTTTTATCCAGACTAGAGGTTATATTGTGGCTGTACAGTGGTAGCAGTATCTGTAGTAATTTAATGCAAATCCAGATACATCTTCTGTAGATATCTAGCCAGAGTGTGTTGTAAGTTTCTGTGAAATTCTGAAAGTATTTGTTAAAATACTATGGGGGCCTGAGATTTTAGTTATGATGCAAGCAAATCTTTGATACATCAAAGAGCAATTCTGTACTCAAATGAAGGCTTGGAGTTTGCTTAGCACTGTATTTTAAAAGTAATTTTGATGCATGTCTGGGAAATAGAATATATTAACACGTATATATATATTTCTTTTAAGGCAGAGATAATATTTATGCATTTGTTTCAGGTACAATGGAACGAAGTTTTAGTGCTTCGGAAAGACAACCTCAGATTAGGTAGGTACAATTTATGATTTTAATATAGATTATAATGATCAATTCCAGTCATTTCCCAGTGAAACAGCTGTGTGGTTGAATTCATGAATTATTTCCTTACTATCATTACAATTTCATTTTACCTCAGCCTATGACACTCAGTCTACCTCAGGATAGTGTTAAAGTTACTCACAGAAGCTTTATGTGAGTAATTTAGAGGCTGACATTAAACTGACAAATAGTTTTAAAAATGGACCTTGCTACATCAGTTTAAACTGATATTAGTCGGTTAGCTATATTCTGGCTTTGCATTTTTAAGCAGTTGGGTTTTCTTATAGAAAAATGTGTTTGTACATTTGATAGCATAGAGTAATATCTTGTCGTTTTGAACTCCTCTAGATCTTCTGTGTGAATGTAGGTAGCCGTTGTTTGAATTCTGGGGTTCTAATTTCTTTCAAACAGGAAAGAAACTGAAACAGAATATGGCATGGCAATCCCCATTCTCCTTCTGGAGGTCCTTCCTTTTTCATCTGTTATTCAGAAGTGCATCAAATGCATTCTTGACCAACCGTCATTTTTTTTCTGATCTCCTTGGCACCACTCTTATTCGTAGACTCTGTTCTTTGTTTCTTTATTTCTGCTTTTCTGAAATTAAAAAAACCAAACCAAAGTCACTTTTTCCTCCTAAACATTTTTTTCCTTTTACCTTTAACTTAACTAGGTTAAAGTATTCATAATGACAGCATTGATTCCTCTCCCCTATTTTTCCACAAACCCTTTCTAATCCAACTTTCATTTAAAAATATTACTGTAGCAACTCTCACTAAGCTGTACTAAGCTGTTTAATGATCTCTTCCAAGTTATAGCTCCTTTATTTTCTTGATCTGCTGTTTACCATTGATGCTATTTTTATCTTCTTAAAATCATGCTTTTCTGACTTTTCTGAGTCTAACCTTTTCCATTTCTTCCACAGTCTTTTGAAACTATTTTTAAGGACCATTCAGAAGGACACTAGTTTATCTGTTCATCTGATTTCCTCTGAATGTTACATTTGGGTCTGTCACTGATTCTTTTGTCTTTTCTGGTGCATGTTTTTGCATGTACAAATGTGTCTACATAGTCATCTACCTGCAAAACTGTGTTGCAAATAATGAACTTAGGTGTATGCACCTTCTGTCTATACAAAATTTTTGCTCATCTCTGTAAGATCTCTTCATGGCCATGTGGCCATGCACTTGGTTACATAACTAAAAGGAATGTCATAATTGCCTGTACCTGAACTCTTACCCATTAGCTCAGGTTTTGATCATTCCTGAAAATAACATCCATCCTCTTGGAGTTCTCACATTCAGAATAAATCTCACTGTTCTGCCTGGTACATTCAAGATACAACCTTTCCTACCAATATACACTGCTAAAAATCTTGCTTGGGTTCGTAAGGCTATAATGCAAACATCTTTTCTGGTTTTGATACGCACATTCTAGTCACTCAAATGTCCATTCAGAACACTGATGCAAGGAACATTTTTGTAGCCTTGCCTTCAGTCCTACTGTTTTCTCTGTGTGTCCTTTTACTGGTTGTGCTTTTCCTATTACTTCAAATGCCATACTTTACTTTTGCCTTCAGAGTTTTTCTTAGCATAGCACCATCCAGTTTGTCGCTTATCACTCACTAGCTTTCCAGTTTTAGTCCTGCTGCTGTCAATAATGGTGGTCTCTTGATGCTTCAGGGTCGACACAAGCACATTTTATTTTTATTCCATCTCTGCCCCTCACATAAACATTAGCAAAACTATTTCCTTATCTTTCTTCATAACTATTCCTTGAAACAAGTTTCCCATACTGCCTAAAAATACATACAAATTCTAGACATGCTGGGGTTATTGAGGCTGCCATCTATCAGGACGCGATAGTGGTTCTTTCAGTTCTGTCTGTCTATATCCACTTCTCAGCTGCTGAAATCTGCAGGCTGGGACAATATTTGTGTAGATTATAGAGCAGAAGCTAGCATCAAAACATCTGGACCTATATTGCAGACACTGAGGTATTGCTGTCCTGATGATGTAGTATTATTTTCCTCCCCACACACTATAAGTACTGTATGCATTATTGCTCCTGCTTTTATCTACTAGACAATAATTACTTTTTTTTTATGTTTTAAAGCCATAAAATAGTTTAACTTAAATGTCCTTAAACATGTACAAATGCAAATTAATTTTATTTTCATTTCCAGGATTATTGAGTTGTAAACATTAAAGTCTTGTGTACTGTTTTTGTACTTTGCCGTTAAAAACTGAGCAGGAAAAGGAATGGGGTCTAATTTTTATTAAGTAGAAGTCATGCTATTTTGGACACATAGAGTAGGCTAGTCTTTATGGGTCTTAAAAGCTCACAGTAAAAACCTAATGAATTTGGACAGATTTCCTTTAGAGGAAACGTGAGGAGGAATCAGGGAATACTGGTATTTCCTCTACAGTAATTGATGCCAAACACAATTAAAACTACTTTTTTTTTTAATTATTTTTTAAACTTTTTAAATGATACTAGGGATGGTACTGAAGGTCTGGGATCAAGACTGCGACCAGGTAATTTTGTACTTGCAACAAAATCAAACTTTAATTAAACCTATCAGTTTCCATGTTTTCAACCTTATTCTCCTGTTGTCTGTAGAGTGCCTCCTGTTTTATTTCTTCAACTATACTGCCTATTGATCTGCTTTTGAGTGTGCCTTTGTTCACGTGCAGGAGTTACACTAAGAAAATAGAGGATATGTTCATGACAGGGTAGCAGTCCCGTGGTCTTCCAGTTGTAGTTCTTTGCAATATGAAAAATTGTATTTGAAAATGCTGGAAAAGGATATAATTACATTTCATATGCAAACACGTTATCTGAAATATCCTTAAGGATTTTTTGAAAAGTATGAACTCCAATAGTAAATCAGTAAGACCTCATTTTATTGATCATTATCCTGGCTAAACTTCTGTGGAATGCAATGGAAATTTCTCTTATGAAAGGAATGTTTCATAATACAGAGAAATATCCATGTATTTAGACATGATTACTAATGAAGCAAATTTTCCATTTGAGATACTTCTCTTTCTTATGGAGAAGTTTCACATGCTGTAAGCTGCTAAACTGTGATTTCAGAATGCATACTGTCTAGATTAAATAATATTTGAAAGAAAAATATTTCAAGCAGTTGAAGTCTTGATCTTCATAAAGAAAGTACTTTTTGTCTATGCTAACTTCCATTTTATAGCCTTTTGATATAGAAATTATTATATGAATTTTAATTATGCACTACACATCAGTATTTGCTTTCAGCTGTTTTCAGTACTGTTTACGTTCAAATCCACTATCCAGCTTTAAGGTATCAGAGCTATAACGATCTGCAGACAAACATCTTAGCCTTTGTTAATGTTTTTAGTCCTGTGGGTAATTTGATCAAATCTGGTATCTTTTGTCAGTAATGGGTAAATCTGTTAAAAGTTTTGATCGAGTTCTCACCAGCCTATTCACACACACATGCCTTCATTCCCCAAATAATGCTACACTTTTGTATTCAAGAAAAAATATAATTGAGTGATCTGGAGTATATGAGCTTTTTGGGAGCTCCTAAGTTCCTAGCTGAACATTTGGTCAGTAGCTGTCTTTGAAGCACATAGGAACTACAAGTAGACATTACATCTGGACCTCCTAGACTGGTAAGTCCAATTGTTGCTATCATAGTAGAAAAGAGAGAAATCTTATACAGTGAATAACCGGGAAATCCATATTATGTTCTAGTCAGTCTTTTTGTTTGCCGATATAATTCTAAACATATTTTTATTCAGAAAAAAAAGAAAGAAAAGGGCACTCATTTATTCACATTTGTTTTGTAATACAAGCTATTGACACCAAAAGAGAAGTCAAATACCATAGAACAGAGAGCAGTAAAAAGGTAATATGCCAAGGAAGTGAAGTTTTCATTAGTGTCCTAACAAAAACTGAAGGTTCCTAGGTTGTAACAGCAAAACCATACTATTTATTTTGGGATAAAGTATAGCAGTGTGGAAATAGTTGGTGGAGATGTGAAAATGAGGCAAAAGCTAAATCAAAATAGTTCTTCCTGTGACATATGATATCTTAGATTATTACAGCATGGCTTCCACTGTTGTCATGAGCAGAAAGACCAACCGAACTTCTTCCTTAAGTGGCTCAGAGTAAATGCAAGACTTCTTTTCCTCTTACTGATTATTGAGAGGAAAATCAGAAATAACAATAATGTGATTATCTTCCTGATTCAACCATAAATCTGTGTCTCTGAGATAAAGGATGAGATTTCTGTACCTATTTTCTGTGAGAGCGTAGCTTACGTCTGGATGATCCCTAGACACTTCAGTTTGTTACTGTCCCTCTTCTTGTTAAAATAGCCAGCACAGAAATTCAACAGGAAAAAAATTATAATAGTTCAATTGTGGGCTAATTAATTTTGGTATTTGGATTTCATCTCTCTCTCAGTAGAATTTTCATTCTTGATACCAGATCAGTTTGCAAAGGAAAAAAAAAGTTTATGTGTGTGTAAATACATATACAAGACTCATAATACCTCAGGGTATTTCTGTATGAGAAAATTTTAGAATACGGATCTAAATTAGCCTCTGAAGTGTAGTTCAGAGGTAACTCTATTTAAGACAGATACAAGGATGCTGGCTGAAATTCAATACTTGGACCTAAGTCCTTTGCTTAGCTGCCAGATCTAATACTCAACTTGGAAAAACAATTTCGTTTACTTATGTTCTTTACTGATGCACTAAGTGTTTTATAGTGGCAGTCTGCTGCTAAGCTTTTATTTAATCTCTGAGTCTGACAGTGTGTATGACTTAAATGCACAAGATTAAAAATCATAAATAATGGCAGATTTACTGCATAAAAATTCAAAAATCTGACTTAGTTTTGGGTCTACGCTCTTTCTCAGCAGGCAAAGCATGATTGAGGAGCACTGGGTAAATAAGCTGGTTTGCTTGTTTTAATTGTTATATTTAAAATCTGGATAATATTTTGAAAATCTGCACAATTTATAAAATACATAACATTTACTTCTATATCTTAATTCTATTAAATTACCTAAAGCCTTATCAGCAGTATTTCTCTACTTGTTCTTATGTCTGGAATTAAAATTATTCCATGGAACACAAATTATTTTGGGTTGGTTTGTTTTTTTTTTTTTTACTTCAATAAGTTCATAATGTTCTTTATTTAACAAAATACTGTGAACCTTTTGGGTATAATATCCACAAATCAGTACTGAGTTTATTGTGCTTTGTGAGTTTTAAGCAATGCTTACTGAGTTTATTGTGCTTTGTGAGTTTTAAGCAATGCTTACTCATTCAGGTTATCAAGTGAATTAGATTTTGCTTTTTATCAAGCTGCCTTTGGCTAGTATTTTTCAAATGGCTCATTGTATATGGGTGGAAACAAATCACACAGAATTTGATATTATTAGCTTGTATATTAGGGCAGTTCCGCTTCAGAAAAAGAAGACAGTCTATTAATCACAAATCTACTTGTACTACAAGAAAAAATGTACCTACAGCAGGAAAGTATATCTATCTCAAAATCTGGACAAACAAGACCATATCTGATTTAATGTCTGTTTGTAATAGGTCCCAGACAGTAGTTCAGTTTGGGAGATAAACTTTCACTTTCAGGTTTTTTTTTTTCCAATTCTTGATCCCAAGAGCCAAATATTTTTACATAGTTGATTGATAGATTTTTTTAATCTGATTTTAACACAAAGAAGTAAATGAAAAAGTTAAAATTCTTGTTTTAAATTTATTTTGCTAGAGGAAAAGCATAGATTCTATTCATGCATAACTTCGCAGTGCTTTTGTACATGAAAAGTATAAATTATGTACATGGATTTGCTCAACAGAGGTTAGTCTAGCTTTACAGAAAGTGCAGCTTTACAGGAACAGGTTTACACCCACTCACTATTTTTAGTTCAGCATTCTTGCTCCTTGCCATTATAATTAGCTCACACTTATCTAAATAAATTATCAACAATTATCTAATAAAAATTCCATGAGGAAGCCTAATTGTCTGAAGTACTGCCATATTCTTAATTCTAAAGTAATATTTCTCATTTTAATTCCAAACTGACTTTGTTCTTTACTTCAGAGTTTGTACTACAAAATGTAGTGTCTTTGCCATCGGGTATAATGGATGCTTTTTAGCAAAGATCACATTTGGATACCCAATTAAATAGTCAAGCACTAAAATAAAAGCTTGTGTGTGCATTGTGAATTTGTGTATGCGTATCTATTATGTGTGTTGTTAGGTAATAGCTAAAGGAATTATTCAAATACAATGTTATAAAAAAGGCTTTTTCAGTATCTGTTTAAGAAGAAAATATTAGAAGCAACTTCAATCAAAATTATTTTCTCAAACCATCAATTCTTTTTTAGTGTTTATCTCCATGATCGTTTCTTACTGATGAGACAATGAATAGTTCATCTTGTGGTCTGTCTAGTGTTCAAGTCTACTTAAAATGTTAATGCTTATAGAAATGATGTGGAGATCTAGTCAGAAACACAGTGGTTTTTGATATAGCAAAATATTTAATTTCTAAATTTGTTTAGTCTTTTTTTTTTTTCTTCAGACAGACCAACTTTATATCCCATATAATATGGTGGAGGAGGGAGAGGGAAGTGGGATAAAATTTTCATTATGTGCAGTATTTATGTGCATAGCTCACAATTACATGCTTATATACATAGGAATTTTGTCTGGGTTTATATTTTCTGGTTTGCACAACCCCCTTTTGTGGTGTGCTTAGCATCCTGCATTTTTATATCAATACCTAACTAGCTGCATTTTAAAGTTTTAAAGTGCCACTTTTTGTTTATATTTACAGGCCAACACCACTATTTATAGAGCAAGTAGTGCTAGGACAAGGGTTAATGGCTTTGAACTGAAAAAGGGTAGATTTATATTAGATTAGATATTAGAAAATATTCTTCCCTGTGAGGGTGGTGAGGCCCTTGCACAGGTTGCCCAGAGAGGCTGTGGCTGCCCCATACCTGGCAGTGTTCAAGGCCAGGTTGGACGGGGCTTGGAGCAACCTGCTCTAGTGGAAGGTGTCCCTGCCCATGGCAGAGTGTTGGAACTGGATGATCTTTAATGTCCCTTCCATCCCAAACCATTCCATGATTCTACGATTTTTATGGAATTTACAAACAAAATGATAGGCAGTCTGTAGTAGAGGGCAACTGTCTATTCTATTTCTTCATAGGAAGAGGAATTTTTACAGTATTATTCTTTGCTTAGCAAAGATATTCTTTTATTCTAAACATGAAAAATGTCATTAAAAGTTTTATGATGGTGTCATTTTGATCATGCAGTGGTCTGTGACATGGAAACAAATGATTTTCTGGTGTAAAGAAGACACAAGAGATTCATAGGTTCTTGCATATTTTCTTAAGGTTTCTTCCAAAAATATGCTCTTGATAGATGTTGGAAACAAAAGCTAGGTTTGATGAAGCAACACGTATCACTATATGGCAACATTAAAATAAATTTTTCTAAAATTTTTCTCCAAATGGTCCACAGTAGACATTTTCTTGTAATTCTTGGGGTAAAATGAAAATACATTTCATATCAAAATATAGAAAAAATAAATAATGATGTGGTTTAGTCTGTGTAAAAAGAAACCCCAGTTAAAATAAGAAAATTCTGTTTATCATATCTTTAATTTTTTTAATAAATGTGTGAAAACTTTTATGATTGGTGAAGTACTCTAGTACTTCTTTTCTCTTAGAGTAACTTAGAAATGAGTCAGGGAAAGGGATTTTCTTTTGAAACACATTATCAATTACATTGTCTAATCTTTTAAGTTTTTAGATTATCCTTTTCTTTGTTCCCAACACTATTGGAAAAACCAGTCATGCATTAAAACTTATTATTTACATCTACAGATTTTAAACAGTGTACACTATTAATATATTAAGGCAATTAAATGAGCTGTCCTCCTGCTTTTACTGTTGTCATCTACAGCATCAGCAAGAATTGCTGTATCACAAAGGAAGGTGCGGCAGATCAGTGACCCTGTTCAGCAGATTCTTATTCAGCTGCACAAAATCATCTTCATCACTCAAGTATGCATTACTATTGCTTCTGACATTCTATACTTTTTAGTTATTTGCTGTTGTCAAAATAATGGTACTGCAAAGTGCTGCTAATTTAGTCACTGTTCTGTAAAAACAACAGAACTTGACATTTTTGCAGATGGCAGGATGCTTTAAAAATATATCATTTAAATAAAGACCAACCTTGAATATTAGTATGTGGAGGATGGCAATAATTGAGTCATATGAAAATCATTGGCTCACCTCAGAAAAATGGATTGTACAGTAAATTATTTTTACAACATTCTGTCATGCCAACAATATGAATATTTTAAATGACTTAACACCATATATTGACATGGAGAATACATAAAATGCTTTCCTCTATATCAATAATTTCTAAATAGCTTCTAAGTTATATTTTTATTATCAATAAACAGTGGTGATTTCTTGGGATTTCTAGTGCAATACTTTCAAATCGTGAATATATTACTTGCAAAATTTTCTATTTGGGAAGTGATGTTTCACAAAGGGGAAAAACCCCTCAGGGGTTTTCAGACTGCTGAGCCAAATTTGTTTTTGTTTAGAACAGAATAGCATAAACAGAACTCGGGTGTGTTATGTCTTTTTTTTTTTAACTGACAAGCTTGTCAAAACAGGTAACATGGGAATAGAGAAACCGATGGCTGTTTAAAGTAACTGGAAATTATCTCCTGCTGCTGCTAACAGAATTTAGACAATTCTGTCTTTACGTGATGTGTTAGGGGTGTGTTCAAAATGCTCATTAGCAAACCTATCCTCTCTGTTGAAGAAGGTTTTCTCAAGTGGCCTACTAATTAATGCAAATTATTATAATATGGATGAGAATAACTGAGAATGAACAGCAACTCAAAGACTCACTCAGAATTGACTACTGAAGTAGCAGTAACAACTTCGATGCTTTTGGTGTCAGATGCAGTTGGTTTTGGAATGGGAAGGCAGAGGAAACAGGACCCATACTGTACTTGTTCACTATGTACTATGTGCTTCTCTTGTACTTTTTTATGTTCTAAGCTAGAATATTTTTTATAATATGTAGCTGTTTTCTAAAGCTCTGTTACATATTTCAGCTGACAATTCTAATCTGAAGTTTACAAGGGAGAGTTCTTGCCTGTTCTTGCCTAGTTCTTGTCTGACAGCAGCCTTCCCAATTCAGTTTCCATGGGAACAAGAGTCAGAGTGGTCTCTGGAAAACAATGTAAGAGAAAGCTTTTAAAAAAGCAAAAAAGCATTCTGTAAATCCTTGGCCTTTTTAAAATTTATTTGTTTTTATTCTTCTTTTAACTAATCTGACATCTGATTTCATTAAAACAAAAGCTGCAATTGAACACTAGTGCCTGAGGCAACTCTGAGTTTCTCAAGCAGTGGACTTGTTCTTTACCACTTTTGCTTCAGTATAGCTTAGTTTGCCTGTGGTACATCAACTGCACACAGTCCGTTGCAGTGGCTTGTAGTCTACAGAGTATCTCACAGGCCTTTTCTAAGGCATCATTTTTGTCACTCATTTATAGGCTAAGGAACATTCATCATCTGATTTAATACATATGTGTAAGGCCTTATCTGTGTGAAAAGAGAGTATGTATCTGTAACAAAACCTTGTGTGCAACCAGCTGTCTGATCACGTCTTTTATGCTTAGGATGTAACCTTGATCCCTGATTTGTCAGAGCAAATCGAGACTCCTGTGAGGCCAGTATAGCTGTTCTAGATTTATAACAGCCTAACAGCAACAATTTGTTCCAGTGGGAAAAAATCTTTATAATATCTTCTGTGATAGTGTTTGAATGTGAATCCTCAGTGGTCAAACCTTTTCTTAGTAATTGAAAAGCTTCCTGAATTCAGTGGAGTGGCACTTTGTGAATTTTCATCAATGATGTGATTATAAAGTATATACTAAATGGTAGAAAATTCTACAAACACTGTCTGCAGCTATAAGCAACTATACAGAAACAGCATAGGAGAGCCTTCAAAAAGGGTAGTACATACCATAGAATTGTTATCAGACTGAATTGATGTCATTGTAGTGACCAACAGTTGAAGCTTTGCATTTACTGTTGGAGCATAAATATGATTTTAAAAGAGCAAAGGAAGAGATCTCCTTTGAATTCTCTATTGAAGACTCTAAAATACAAAGTATGATTTGTGCTTTTCTTTTGTAAAAAATGTGAAAAGTTGTGTACTTTTTCAACCAAAAAAAAAGCCCACAGGAAAAAAAAATATACAAAATCAGTTTTGCTTTATAAACAAGTGAAATGTAAATTACCTCCTACGGGAAGCTTCTAGAAAAAGAGGCATCCTGAATTGTGTTAATATGTACATAAAGACCTTAAAAGAGCTGGTTGAAGTTGTTCTGCACACGTTGAATGAAGGTCTGAGCTGCTTGGAGTTCCATTAACTTCAGCTGGAGTCACTCATTATAGTCAACATGAACTCTGATCTAATGTTTCATTTCCTTCATCTGCAGGAAAATGCCTCAGATACTAGCACTTTGCTCAGTGAGACAAATGTAGTATTACCTGTCTTCAGCTTGTTATAATGTTTTTTACCTCCAAGGCTAGAGGGACTGAGTTACATGATACGCCAAAACTAATAGAATGAGCAAACTAAGGAGCGCTATTATAATACACCTGTAAATCAAGTCTTGTACTGTTGTTTATCGCCATGCTATTAAATATCAACGTTTCTTTTTGTGATGTAGCTACTTTTTTTTTCCAATAATGGTCCTGCTAATTATGTCATCTTTATGTCAGGTATAACTAAACGGTGAAAACATCTATTTCTTTGTTTCATACAGCTTCCTCCAACTTTGCAATGCAACTTGAAAAGAAGAATCATTGAAAGATTCAAGAAGTCCCTCTTCAGTCAGCAGAGCAATCCTGGTAATCTGAAATCAGAAATGAAAAAGGTATAGTACACCAATTACGACCTGTGGTCGACTTTATCTCTTCTTCTATTTGAATTAAGCTATTGATATTAATGTCACAACGTGTGAGATTCCATTTTTAAAAGGAAATATTTGGAATATTCCCTATCTATCCTTTATTTGGAAAATATGGGAGCTTAAGTAAAAAGTTTCTACAGATTGGTTTAAAGTTTGTGTCTTATCATTAGAACATTTTTTGTAAATGGAAAGGACCTACTAGTTGCTAATATGCAAAACCAGACTTCATGTAGGAATGTATTCCTACTCAAACTATGAATTTTAAGAAAGCACTGTCCCAGAGTGTCTTGAATATAGCATACCTTGTCCTCTTGTTGCATAGTGTGGCAGCAACAGTGTAGTGTTATCCATTCAAAAGCAGTGCAGATTTGCAAGAATGGTATGACTGAAGAACCATGCCTGAAAGTTTTTCAATGAAATGCTGGATGCTTTCAGCAGAGAAAGAGCTAACAAAAATATTAGAATTTCTAAATGTTCCTTGAAAATCTCCCAAGAAGACTGTAGTCAGCAGAGGATACGAAAATGACATCCTTGGCATCTGTGTCCTGTGAAGCTAAGATACTTCAGTTTTGAATTGATGACAAAATAGTTATTAGATATGTTACTGTATCTAAAATATGATGATAAAGATGATTTCTTATCACTCACATAATGCCCCTGTGTAATCTGATTGTCACTCACTTACACTGAATTGTGGATTGTTGTTGTTTGCTACAAGATAGACTGACCCCAAATGCTAAATCCTTCCTGTACTTTTGTAATAATTCATCTGAGGTGCTTAAGCTCCATGGAAGGTGGCTATTTAGTGTTTACATTAGTAGTACGTTTGAAAGATTGTTAAAGATGCCTCTCTCTGAGCCACTGGTTTCATGCCAGTTTGCTGTCCTGTAAATTAAGCTGGGATTTACACTAAACAATTTCTGTATTTCAGCCATAACATTTAATCTCAGGAAATCTTTGCTAATTGTGTATTAAGTTGATGTTTTCGGGAAAGGATGCCCAAAAAGTAAGAAACAGGATGTGTTTATTATAAAATCAACATATTTTTCAAACGCCCAGAAATGTATTTATAAATGCCCTATTTATTTATAAATGTTATTGACGGTGAAATTGCATTACCTTCAAAACTATTGAAGTTAAACCTGAAGAAAAGGGAAGAAACAGACTGTTTAAAAAGTAAATGGTAGTAAACTGAAGGTGTTTGAAATGCTGAATGCAATTCTGGGCTTTTTTTACCTTGAAGGAAATAGTTATAGAAACTATTAATAGAAAGCAGCAACAAAAAGTGCAGTTAGAAAGATGGAAAATTAATAAGCATCAGTGAATACGTGGTATATATTTTACCAAAATCACCACCATAAATATGTTTGGTAACATTGGTATCCCTGGGAGGTAATAGGAAGAATCTAAATAGAGAAAAAAATTCGGTAGAACTATTCCGGGAGGTGTTACGAGGTTGTGTAATTTCTGCAAATAAAAATTTGAAGTAATGGGTTTTTAACTTTGCTGAAATAGAAAACTTAACTAGAATAACAGACAAAAAGATTCCTTCACTGATTGGTGGTGGAGTAAAGGTCTTCCAACAACAGATACTCTTCTGTTTCTGTAACTATAAGTGTTAACATGGTGCAGGAATGCAAAACTGGAATTTCTTTCCTGCCCACAAAGATATTTTCATGTCAGAGTTGTTACCAGTGGATATTTTCAAAACTAGATGTTTTTAAGCTTAATGTCAGATTTCTTGTTTACATAATCCAGTAGCTGAACTGACTTTTGGGTTTCAAAAGTGCGGGATCCGTCTAATGGGCGTGATACCATGTGAATATGTACTGTGTTTAATTTCACTTGAAGCCCCAGTTTTGAAACTTACTTGTTTATATTCATGCAAATACATAGCTTATGACATTTTATTCAGATAAAGAGCTCAGTGCTTTATATTAGGTGCAGATTGGCAGCTTGCAATGTTAAGCCAGTGTTTCTGGAGAGAAGGTAGGACATTCATAATTGTGTTCACCACTGTTTCATTAATCAAGAAAGTATTGAAATCTCTTTTGACTTCTGATTGCATTGGAAAGGGTGAACTGCCTCATAAAAGTCTGAATTTTTTGACTAACAGGAGGGGTAGAGATTTCAGGTGTCCTTTAATTTTTTTTATTTTTTTAAATTTGTTTGTTTATTATAATTTTTTTTAACCTTTCCCCAGCTGCTACAAGGCTCTCCTGAACTGATTGAGCCTAACTTCACAGCAGATTGGCACATGGTACTTCCCTCTTCAGGTGGAAATGCATTGCTTCCAGATGATAGAAAAGGTAAAGAAAGCATCAAAACCTCTATATTGGCATATATATGTCTAATAAAGTGTACGGTATCGAAGCAGAAGCAACTGCTACTCTAAGATCTGTCTTTCTGCCTTTGAAGACAGTCAAGTTATGTTAACTATCCTGATTTTCAGTATCGCAGGTTTTTGGTCGGTTGGTTTTTGTGTTGTTTAAGTCCTGATAAGTTATGTAGTTTACAACTGATGGAACATTCTTCCAGTATGAAAGAGTATACTTTGGAATTACAAAGACATATCAAAGATGAAATAACACATAGTTCATCCATGAAAATCAGTAGAAATGTTTCTAAGTGAAAATGTTATCATTAAAATTTACCTGTCCTTGCACATGATTTTTAAACAAACTCTATTTAAAACCTGTGTTGTCCTCCTGTCGTGTTTGCAATCAAGCCCTGAAGTCCAGAGGAGGGAAATGATACATGCTGTACCACATTGTCCTGGGTTCAGCAGTAGCAGCCATTTTTCTCCCTCTTAGTAGCTGGTGCAGGGGTGCGTTTTTGATTTTCGGCCTGGGATCAGCACTGATAACACTAATGCTTTTAGCTACTGCTTAGAATGTTTAGTCTGACCAAGGACTTTCTGAGCCTCATGCTCTGCCAGGGAGGAGGGGAAGCCAGGAGGAAGCAGACACAGAACACCTGACCCAAACTAACCAAAGAGGTATTCCGTACCACAGCACATCATGCCCAGGATGTAAACTGGGAGTCACCCAGAAGGGTTAGATCACTGCTTGGTCAGGCTGGGTATCGATCGGCAGGTGGTGAGTGGTTGTATTCTCTTCCCTTGTTATTTCCCTTGTCATTATTATTACTGGTGGTAGCAGCAGTGGTCTTTGTTATACCTTAGTTACTGCACTGTTCTTATCTCAACCCATGGGAGTTACATTCTTTTGATTCTCCTCCCCATCCCTATGGGATCCAGAGGAGGAAGAAGTGGGTGGGGGGAGTGAGTGAGCGGCTGCGTGGTTCTGAGTTATGGCTGAGCTTAAACCACGACAGTTCTTTTTGGTGCCCAACATGGGGCACAAAGTGTTGAGATAGCGACAGCTCTGACCAGAATGTGTCTAATCATATTTCTGATAAGCATTCATTGTTTCTGATTAATAGTCTCTCGTCACAATGCTGATTTATTGTCTCTCAAAGTTGTTGCTCTTGATCTCACAGTTTCAGCATGTTGTACCTTACTTACAGCCAGTATTTGCTGTCTTAGTGTTTTTTGGATGGGAGGCTTGGGCTAAGGTTCTTGTTTCATTGTACTTTATGGTAATGATTTGTAATGTGGCCAGGCTCCAGCAGCAGGACGGGATGGACGTGGCTGTAGACTTGTACTTGGCCCTCCTGCTGCTCTTCGCCATCCTGGCCCTCATCCTCACCTCCATCTTCGTGAGGCTGTGGGGAGTGGAGAGGGAGCGGCCCCGGGAGCTGCCGGCAGCCGAACCGGCACAGGAGAGTGGCCTCAGGGACCTGGAGGCTGGGAGGGAGCGGCTGCTGGTGGAGGAGGTCAGGGCGGTTGAGGAGGGGAAGGAGGTGGCTGCCAAGCAGCGGGAAGAGGCGGTGGAGGAGCCAAGCCCCACGGCCAAGCCCAGCTCTGCTGCGGCCTAAAGCATCCCCTGGCAGCTGCCCACTGAGTCCCATGAGCCCAAACCCCAGGAGGATTCAGGAGACCACGCAGCACTTCCCAGCAAGGCAGAGGAGGAAGATCTGGACTCAGAAAAAGGGGAGCTGGTGGTGAGAGAGCCAGCAAGCACAGCAGCTACACCAACCCCAGCGACAAGTACAGCAACATCATTTGAGAGTTCTGAGGGTTTTGAATGGCCTTTAGGTACCCTTGGGACCTGCCTGCTGGTTGTGATGGGGATCAGCATGCTGGCACACATACAGAGTGTGTTCTACCCACAACCGTTTTGTCTGATCTCAAGTTAAGCGGAGTTGTGTTTGGGTCAGACGGCGATATAGGAGGACCAAGAGATTTTCCCCAAGGCTGGACAGTCATGAGTGGCAGGGTGTGTGGGACAGTATGGGCGAGTATCTAGTCCACTGGGCTCCTCCAGCGCTTTGGAAGCGTCGGAGATGGAAGACAGGTGTATGGACTCCCCAACGACAAGTTGTAGAAACTGCTGAAGGGGAGGGTGAATTGTTTTGAGCCTGGTGGGCCCATGACAGTTCAGGCCATCAGGGCAGAGATGCAACATACAGATGGACTCATGATCGAGGGGTGGACTTAGCAATGGACGCTGTTGCCCAGGTTATTCACGAGTGTGAACACTGCACACAGCCTCTCCTGCTCTGAAAGACTGTTACAAGAGATGGAGCCTGCCATCATGGACCGGATGGACTTAGCAGCTTTATAGGGATTGGTCCATGCACTAAGGAATGATCTCTCTCTCTCTTTCTGTGGATGTATATATATGTATGTATATGAGATAAGAGTGATGGTATATTGAAAATGTGGGATCTGAGCATGAAGTGAATAGTATGGAGTAAGGGGTGGATAATGTCCTGGGTTCAGCAGTAGCAGTTATTTTTCTCCTTCTTAGTAGCTGGTGCAGTGCTGTGTTTTTGACTTTCAGCCTGGGAGCAGCACTGATAACACCAATGTTTTTAGCTGCTGCTTAGAATGTTTAGTCTAACCAAGGACTTTCTGAGCCTCATGCTCTGCCAGGGAGGAGGGGAAGCCAGGAGGAAGCAGTGACAGGACACCTGATCCAAACTAGCCAAAGAGGTATTCCATACCACAGCACGTCATGCCCACTATATAACCTGGGGGCAGTCACCTGGAAGGGTTAGATCACTGCTCGGTCAGGCTGGGTATCGATTGACGGGTGGTGAGCGGTTGTATTCTCTTCCCTTGTTATTTTCCTTATCATTATTATGGTTGGTGGTAGCAGCAGTGGTTTGTGTTATGTTGATTCTCCTCTCCATCCCTCCGGGAGCGGGCCAGGGGGGAAGAGGCAGGGCTGAGCGAGCGGTTCTGAGTTATGGCTGAGCTTAAACCACGACATACATCTGTATAATGGAAAGTATGTTTATTTATACTTTAGAAAATGAACAGCATCAAATATACTTTGGACTTATGATACTTAGTGTGAGAAATCATGAACTCTGTCTTGAATCAAACATCCCATCACTGGCATCATCCATGATAGGAAATCACAATTCCTAGTTCAGAGGTTTTTATATTTATGTTTAATCATATACCTCTTTGTGCAATGGATGTAAGAGAAACGTGCAGCCAGTGTTTTGGTATTTGTGCCATTTCCATTCTTATAAACACAGGAAAAGCTATGTCACAATCTACAGACTAGAGGACACAGTAACATTACAAACAGTGATGCCAGAAAGAAGGGTGAGAAACTTTCATTTTGCTGCTCTTTGTATTGAAACTAGCATATCAGTTCCACAGATTATTACAAAACTCAGAAATAATACTAGGTGTCTAGTGAATCCCTAACAATCACTTAAAATATGAGTTTTATTTTATTTCCAGAGACAACAATGCAATGTGTTCAGATGCTCAGTGTCTATAATTTTTGAGTCTCTTAACCTGCAAAGAATACTTTTATCCTCACAAATTGCTGCTGGTTCTGTGCCCTTTCCATTATAAATGGTAAGTGTAGAGGAACAAGAAACTTGCATTCCTGTTTTCTGCCTCATTAAACATTTAAAATATTTCCCACCAGTCAGAACTCTTTCATAATGTGATAGTATTGTGTGCCTCAAATGTTCACATCATGCCATAAGATGCAGGGGTCATTGTAGTCAGTGGAATAAGCTGCTGCTGATCAAACATCTTGCTTGTCATGATCATTATAGTGGAATTGCCAAGAAACTGATAAAGGAGCATAAGCCCCCAGTTCAGCAGTATTGCATTAATTGTCTTTTATTTTTAGGTATTGGTGTTTCTGATGTAGCAGAAGAGATGACATACGAACAGTTGCAGGTAAGCTGTAGATATAACTATGTATTAATTTATTACTTTCAATAAAGACAACTTACTGAAATTAATTTCTTTTATCTTGTAGACTCTAATTGAAGAGGTTCTAGAGGAAAGTGGTTATTACGATTTCTCTAACAGGTAAGTCTGTTCAATTTACAAATATAATGTTAATTATGATGTGCTAAAACCAAATGTGTCATCTACCTGTTTGCATGATTGCAATTTTGCCTTAAACTTAGTGCAATATATGGTTTACTGAAATACATAGGTGTATGGACATATTAGCTAGTCTAAGCATGGGGGTTTTGTCGCATCTGTTTTCTTCACTCAAATGATAGCGGTACAGGTTTGGCAGCAATTTCCTCAGGTTTCCCATAAACCATCCAGGAGATGGTTTATCTTTATTGCAGGAAACCTTTGAGGAACATAAGAAAATATATGTCCACAACTGTAGCTTAGGATTTCTCATTCTTTTTACCTGATAGTATTTATTGTCTCAGATATTCTTTAGAGCAAAAAAGTTCACTACTTCCATTAAGTAAGTCTGTTCCTTGTCTTTCCAGTAATCAACATTTTAAAGCCTGGGAGAGTGCAAGTAGGTTTTCTAAAAGAAATAAACAAGCATACACCACCCTCCAATCCCCCCACTACAGCTATTAAGAAGTTTTAAAAATTTATAGTTCCTGGTGCCTTAGTGGCATTTTTTAGTTACTTATTCTCAATTCCAAACTTTTCGGATTGACTGTAGCTTGATAAGTTTCAAATATTAGCCTGAATATTTTTATTTTATTAGCCTGAATATTTTTATTTACTATATATAATATTTTTATTCCTTCTCAAAATTGGAATTCCAGCTTACAAGTGTCTTGCTGCTGGCTGTAAATATTGAAAAATCATGATTAACCACTCCCACAATAAAATAATAGTTCACTCTTTAAACCTTCAGGGTATACTTGAATCATGTTTACAAATCACTTTTGCAGCCGTGAAGTCTAACAGATTTGTTTGTAAGTGTTTTCAAGTATTTTAAATTTTCATCCTAATCAGAAGCTCCCAAGATTTGGTGCTGTAGAAGAAATATCACACAACTTATGAGAAAGAAAAGAAGAAAATGCTCTCACTTTTAACACCATGATCTAGCCAGCCTTATTATACGTGTATAAATGGAGTGTAGTTGTGTAGGCATTTATCTCACAGACTGGCAAAAAGCATCTTACTGCAATTAACTGTAATGAATCAGGTGTATGATGAATATGGACTTGACTATTTTACACAAGCTACTATAAAAATAAGATTTTTATTAATGCAAATCATAGAATCAGAGTATCTCAAGTTGGAGCAACCCAATAAAGAGCATCGAGTCTAACTCCCTGCTCCTCGCAGAGGTGCCTAAAACTAAACCATGTGACTAAGACTGTTGTCTAGATGCTCCTTGAACTCTGACAAGCTTGGTGGTGTGACTGCCCTGCAGAGCCTATTCCAGTGATCGACCACCATCTCAGGAGGTGGTCTTCAGAACTTTTTCCTAATGTCCAATCTGAACTTCCCTGAATGCAGCTTCATTCCGTTTCCCCCTGTCCTATTGCTGTAAATGTTATTGCTGAAATATAAGGAATGCTCAAAGATTGCAGACAAATATGCTAGTACTCTAACATGTAGCATAGAAATGCCACAGAAATGCACAAGACCAACAGCAGTAAAATAATTAACATTCTGCTTTTCCTGATTTATTCAGGACTAGTTATTTTTCTGCTGTGCTGGAATTCCCTGCAGAGTAGTTGTTCTGTAGAGTCTTAAGTTATTTTCCTGCATTTTTTTAAATTTAATTTAGGGGAGACATAAGAAAATGCACTTTATGGCTACGCGGGATGACAGTGTGTTCTTCTGTGATAAGGTGTTCTTCTCTATGCTATGTTTGTCCTGCAGAAGGCAATGGAAGACAGCAGCAAGCAGTACATTCCCACTCATACATAAAGTCTGGAGAAAGCCAGTGGATAGTTAGCATCCTTCTTTATAATGGTGGATGCGCTTCATATTTGATTTTCCCAGGAGCATAGGAACATTGAAATTCCCATTGTGTTTCCTGAGTTATGCAACTTCTTCAGCAGAGCTGTTATCCGCAGTCAGTGCTGATTTGTGCTTTATTCATGAGCCTTGAGGCAAAGTGTCCTGGGTTCAGCAGTAGCAGTCATTTTTCTCCTGTGTTCCAATGCTGGTTTTTTTTGACTTTCAGCCTGGGAACAGCACTGATAACACCGATGTTTTTAGTTGTTGCTAAGTAATGTTTACTCTGACC
>WYDI02042470.1:0-21500 GCA_009867235.2 Psittacus erithacus
TGAAAGTCAAAACCACAGCACTGCACCAGCTACTAAGAAGGAGAAAAATGACTGCTACTGCTGAACCCAGGACAAACATGAAGTTTGTTCAGAATTTGGTTACGTTTAAACTGTAACTTCTTCCTTCCAATTTGGTCAAATAGGGCAAATTAAAAAATATTATATCCATATGAATCCAGACTAATAAGGAATTTCAGAGTATACTTTTACTTTAATTCAGAAAAGAAGTAGGTGATCTGTTGTAATTCAAGAGCAGCCCCACAGAGTTGCATAGAAATAGAGGCTAATTCTCATGCTATGATGCTACTTCAATATGTGCTAAGGTATATCTTGCAATTCTAATGAAGACTCTTGCTGCAACAAGTTACAGAAATCTATTATCTTGTGCCTTCAGGCTTTAAGCAGAGTAAGTGTCTAATCTACACAAACTCTTGGAAAAAAACAATATTAACATCAGAGTCAAAGCCTGATGATTCATGGGTGATTCAAAAATAGTAAAAAAAAAAAAGAATAGAAATAGGAAAATCTCAGGAGTATATATGAGTTGGGTAAAATGTAGTTTGTGTTGCATGATATATTTCTACATTTACTGAAATGTATTTGATTACAGGTATGGATGCCAGTCTTTCTTACTCATAACTTCCCAAATACTGCGTCTCAGTGGTTATTCCAGAACAATCCCCTGAAAGGCATTTGGATTCTCAGTTCCGTACACTAAATTTAGTTCCCATCAGATGCTGGTTAAGTCACTGCTGTGATAATATGAATTGTTCAGTCTGTGTGTCTTGACACAAGAATTGCTGTGTGAAAGGCTGAGTTCTCTTTCCTGGGGTAAGGCAACTGCAAATGGTCCTCTGATCTGCAAAGCAAGAAAGGTGCAGACTGTAAACAATCCATTGTAAAAAGCCAGGAGGACAGTGCCCCATTTTTGGTCAGTGTGCCCAAGGAATTCAGAGAAATATCTGGCATGTTGAACGTGCAGCTGATGCATGCAACCTGGGCTATGGCATCTTGCAGGACAAAAGGTGCATGCCACTTCACTGACATGCCAGCCATACGTCATAACACTGTCCATTGCTATTTCATCATGTGGCAGCAATCTGTATTAGTTGGATTTGCAATCTGCCTTGGCTATTTGATAGCTAGCTTATCCATGAAGAGCTCACAGGGAGGCTAAACTGTTCACACCCTATACATTCAGCTAGGGGATAGTTGATGCCTCATACAATGCTGGTTTTAGCTCTCTGCTGTATTCAGTACCTGGTAAAGAAGCCCATTGCACCATGGAAGGGCAGCAAGTTCCATGTGGCAGTATGGTTCAAAGATTAATGTCAGCTTGTTAGAGGAGGAGATATATAAATCTGCTTTCCAGCACAACTGCAAGTAGTGCCTCCCATAGCAGGAAAGAGATAGATACTCTGCATTAACTACTCTTTCCCTCAGTTTCACAGAGATTTGCAACGCAAGCACCTTCCTGGGACAGTGACTTTACTCATTATTGCCATCAAAGTCATACCCAGATTATTTCACTGCCTGTTAATCTGTCATCATGCATTGACAGCAAGCTATATTATCTCAATGTTTACTATTTTTCCTGCTACTATTTTTTTCATGCTGCTGGCATCAGACCAGTATTCCCTTTTAAGTAATCTCATGAGCTAATCCAGCAAAACTTCCACTGAAGCTAAAGCTTTGTGTAACAAGAGGGAGCAGGAGAAGTGCCAACATTGTCTCATGTCAGACTCCATTGTAAGAAAAGGGAAAGATGACTTACTGTAGTCCTAGATAGACAGCAGTTCCAAACATTACATACTCCAAAAAATTGGAGAAAAGTCCTGCAAGAAATTAAAAAGCTTGTCTGGATGAATCCTTTCTTAGCATGTATGATTATGTTTTCTACATTGCTTTGTTCAGTTCTTTGTATTCTGACAATGCTGCATTGGCAACTCCTTAAGTTATTATTAAACTCCATAAATAATTATATAGGATATAAGAACTCTTTAGTTAACTCTTTTATTTTTTCACTTTTCCCAATTTGTTTATTGAAGACATACTTTGTGCTGCAAAATTCCTTGATCAGCTCCTTTAATTGAAGTCTTTTTTTAGTGAACACCCTTATTATAGCTTTGTCTGCATCTGGCCCAGGCTATTTACTTCTTTTTCTTATTCCTATTGCTTCATCTTCTCTGCAGTTTTAATCAATTTTACATCACAGATGAAGTGACAGAGAAGTTTTACTTAAAAATACTCAGAGACAAGAATGTCTAACACTGTTCTCTGTGATTTAATGAATAAATCATCACAAAAAATAAACAGTAACTTAAGCAAAATTCCTTCAGTATGAGATTTCCATTATAAATATTCAGTATGTTCACACTGAAAAGCTCTGTATAGAAGTTGGAAAGAGAAGGCGTGGTAAATAGCTTTTAACTGCCGTTATAGGGAAATTAATAGTTTATTTTAGGAGAGTTTTCTCTATTGACATCTGATCAGACTTAGAATCATAGAATCATAGAATAGTTAGGGTTGGAAAGGACCTTAAGATCATCTATTTCCAACCCCCCTGCCATGGGCAGGGACACCTCACACTAAACCATGTTCGTGCTTTGTTGCTTTAAGTTCTGCATAGATGCTTAGACCAATAAAACAGGAAGCACAAACAGCATCAAATACAAACAAGGTTGAAAGTTTGCGTGGTGTTGATGGAAATTACTGCACAAAGTACAAGCTGTTTCACATGGACCTTTAATCCTGAATGAAACAAACAACCAACCGACAAAAAAAACACCTTCGTCTTTTCACCTTACCACCCAGCTGTGCTTCACACTTTATCTACTGGACTCCTGTAACAAAAACATTCCTTCAGTTATATTAATGGGAAAGTTACATAAACTCATCAAAAGGTAAAATTTGCCCATGGAATAATTTTACTGCAGCTGATCTAAATGCCTGTTTCAATGTCTGTTAAACCCAATACTGGTGTGTCATTGTTTCTGATGATTTAATACCCAGACAGACCACTCTTCATCATCAAATCTGATCTCTTAAACCAACCCCCCATTATTTCCTTATGGAATCCTTTTAATTTTTGGAATTGGAGTCTATTTTTAGGCTGATTTTTTCCAGCTTCAGTGAATAAACCACTTCGTGGCTTGTTGAAATAATTAACCAGTCATCATTAGTACATAGTTACTCAGATGGAAAGAAAAACTGTAAACAAACACACATTTAGTTTGGTGAATTGGTGCTGGAAGAAAAGGCTGATGGTTACACCATTTTTGCTGGTTCCAACTTATTAGCAATGTATTTAGCCCAAGTAGTTAACAACACACCCAGAAATTATGAGATCCTGGCAGCTTTTCAACTGTTATTTATTTGCATTCCAGGACCAATAGTGATTTTGTTAACAGAAGACTTCTTCCCAAAGGCTTTGCCAAATGGCTTGCTTTGAATGGTTAAGCCTTATAAGCAGCTTAATTTAAATAAAAGTGGGCATAATAAGTGAAAAATCAAAGAAACTGAACTGTTCAAGTAAGTGTATAAAAATAACGTGGCAGAAAATCAAACTGTGGCTTCCTCCCTTTGCTTTCATATTGATTTCAAGAAAAAGCAGCAGCAGGTTGTTTTCTTGGTTTTCTTGTTCATAAATTTTCAATTTTCCTTAATGATTAAAACCTTGCTCCATTGCAAACAGGATTGTTTTATGTATGGAAAATTTAAACCCATAGAGATAAATTGGTAGTTCCTCCTAGCAATCAAATTTTATTTGAGACCTCACATTTTCTGTGCTACTCTATCCAAGGTCTTTCAGCCAGTCACTTGCTGTGATGCACAAAACAGCACGCACTCTTTACCTGTAGGACCTATGTCAAAGAAAATAGGTACATGATGTGGCATAAAACTGAAATGACTCACCAGTAAATGTCTTAGCCTTGTGTCAGTCTGGAATCAGTAGATCCTGAAACCGGGGAAATGAGAGATTGTTTATGTCCTTGCTGGTAGAAAGAAGGAGAGAATCCAAAGAACTCACATGGAAAGAAACAAATGTCCTATTAGCGAGTTCTCCTAAGGAACTGAAACTGCACCCAGAAATATACACAAATTAAGTCCCCTTCTCTTCTGTCTAGTTGCTTTATCTCTAAATGCTTTGTTGGCCCATTTACAATGGTGACAGGCAGCTTTAATTAAGACATTAGACTTGCAGTTGCTTTAATTATTGTTTTCTAATTACTGGGAGTTTTTTCCCTGATTCCATCCTTTTTTTTTTTTTTTTTTTTTTTTGTATTTGATTGTTTCCTGCAATGTAGTCTAACAATACATCCCTGCTATAAAAGAAGCTTTGGCTGGCTAAGTAAATTTTCCCTTGAATGTCCAACAAGCTCAATTTTGCTTCATCAATCATGTCAACTGTTTTGCCATCAGTACGGTAACGGTAATGGGAGAGGGTTCTCCCTCACACAGATGGGAAAGACTTTAGGATACCTCCTAGTATCCTTCTTCACAAAGGCCTCCAAACATTTCTATTTTTCTGTAGTCATCACTAATCCTACTGTACTCACTACTGTTCTTGTTCCTGTGCAGCAACATATAACAAGCATACAGTCCTCTTTTCCTCTATATCACAAAAGACAGAAGAAAATAGTATAAAATAACATTAGTTATTTGGCAACTAACAGCCTTAGTATCAAATAACATTAATAATCACTGGCATATCTGCACAGCAACAAATTGAGAAACAGTTTTCCACAGGACAACCATCTTGCAGCCCATCCTGTGGTTGAGGAGCCCTTAGCTACTCATTATGGAGTATTTGCTTCCTGTGTATTTTCACACTACAGGTGCAAATGGATCATTGTGCTCATCTAGTTAACTCCATGTCCAGGCAGTTTTCAAATATCTTCAAGGGTGAAGACTCTACACCTTCCTTGGACAACCTGTGCTCAGTCACCCTCGCAGTGAGAACACCATTTCTTGATGTTCAGGAGGAAAATATTGTGTTTCAGTTTGTGCACATTGCCTCTGTTCCTGTCACTGGGAACCAATGAAAAGAGCCTGGATCTATCTTCTTTACATTCTCCCTAGCTGAGAGTCCTAGGTCTCTCAGCCTTTCCTCATAGGAGAGATACTCCTGTCTCTTAATTATTTTAGTGGCCCTTTTCTTCTCAGTATGTTCATGTCTCTCCTGTACTGGGGAGCCCAGAACTGGACACAGCACTCCAAGTGTGTCTCATGTGCTGGGGAAAGGGGAAGTATCAGCCCACATGGCATGCTGGCAACATGCCATCTCATGCAGCCCAGAAGGTTGTTAATAGGCTTTGCTGCAAGGGCAACATTGCTGGTTCAGCAGGATGCCAAGGTCCTTTTCTGCCAAGCTGCTTTCCAGCTGGTCAGCCCCTACAGTCGTTGTGTATCTTCCCTGACTGTCTTCTTCTGACCCTGCTCAATTTATAATCATTTAAATCAGTGCTTTTCCTTTTAGAATACTACTTTCCTCCAAAATTTTTCTACCTACTGTTTTGCATTGTCCCCATTAATGTTCTGGTCAATAAGAACAATTGTGTGAATAAATCGCTCCCTCACCTAAAAGCATATCTGCTCAAGCACCTTTTTTAATTTTGCTTTTGGAATAATTATCTTTGATTTATGATGTTCCAGCGAGGAATCGTTTGGTGTGAAGATGATTATGAACAGAAAGTTTGGATTTCTGGAGAGACTGAATAAACTCTTCAGGTGTTTATATAACCCTTAAAAGAAAGCAAACAAAGCAAAATCTGAGGAGGAGAGAAAAGAGAAGCTTTTAGAAGTATTTTCTGTAAATCAAATTTTAAAAGAGTTTTCTAGGGACATCAGTGAAGTTTTCGAAAGGCCATTAGCTGGTTGTTCACAAGTAAATTTGTATGTCCAGCTTCAGAATGAGCAGTTTCCTTTCTTTAAATATCTTGTAGGTGATGCTAACTTGCACTTAATGCAAACAAACAATCATGATGGAGACTTTCAAAAACAGGATTATCTAAATCTGCTTTGAAGCACAAACCTGGAATTCAAAATTACTGTATTCAGCAGTTCCTTTTCTGTCAATCCTCATGTACACCCATTGAACAAGCACTTTGGTGTGAATATTTTACCCCATGCACTCACTAACGGGCAACTGAAGTGTTCTTTAACCTTTATAGATTTACTCTAACCATGATTGCTTGAAATATGGAGCAATGTGCATTTATGTCACAATCTTCACTTGGAACATTTTTACCTTATCACTCAGGAAACTGCATTTTGACATTTTTGATAAAAAGCTGTGATATAACTGAGGCCTTTTATTATTGTTGATCTCTTGAGCTTTGTGAATCATAATGAGGTTTTGAACAAGGTGTTTAATCCATGCTAATTCAGCACAGTCTCTGTCATGATCTTGCGATGTGTCTATATAACAGACTTGATAGCTATAACTACTTGTCCCAGTCTTGAATGTAGATGTTACCCCTTTATCACTGACGGTGAGTCAGTATGTTAACATAATCTTAAGAAAACATTTCAAGTAGCATTAAATGCTCTTACCTCAAAGCAGGGCTACAGAACCAGTAGTGCATAAGCATTTGTGCCTTTAGAAAGCGCTCTTAGTATGGCCTGATAATCATGCTTACATTCTTGCACAGTGCTAATTTCCCCCATTCAGATTGCAGGCTTTGTAACAAATTTAAATTACAAACAAAGCAAAGCGTTCATGAAAAGTGCATTAGCTGCATAAACTAGAAAGACAGAAATTGAATATGTGATTTATGCAAATTATGGAATTGCAAGTGCTTTCCAAATTAAGCTACTAATCTGTAATGTAAACATAGTAAAATATTGCAAAAAACATTCTTCGAGTGTAGCATGAAAAATGCTGTATAACTACTGTGTAAAAGGCTTTATTTCTGTGCCTCCTGAAAACAGAGTTTATAATACTGGAGAACACTCAGCAAGGAATCAAATGCTTGACATATTTTGGTTTGTGGCTTGTCATTTCTTAACTTCTGGTGTAGAACTGTCAGTCTTTGCATGAAAACCAAGAATTTGCATGACACACTTTACTCCATTTTGTTAATTTGGTAAACAAATTATTTTTGAGGTTCTTTTTAAGATGATTCTAAACAAATCTATTCCTAAACACTGAAGGATCTCTCCTCTACAAGTGGTTGTGATGTTCTGTTGCTGAGATGTAGACTTGCTGCTGGGCTTCTGCTCAGCACATAGAATTTGGCACTGCACACAAAATTAACATCTTCTTGGAATTCATGTTGTGAGGCCATGATCCTCTAGACCTTCAAATTAGGGACTATATGTACTTATCATATTCCATTAGGTCTTCCAGTGTCCAGGATCCTGAGCTGATAAAACCTTTTCTGTTCATCCTTGAACATACATGTGTTCACCCATTAATGACCAAGATATTGCTTTGACTCTACAGCTCTAGATTCTGGTGGGAAAGCAGCAGATATTCCTTCTGGCCTTTCTTTTGCCTTCCTGGTCTTCTTCAACTCCAGCTGGAAAACGAAGCTGTTACTAGTAAAAACAGTGACATGCAATGCTGCCTGTAAGAAACTAAGGCTCTGACCATCCTCCAGGCATTCAGACAGAGGAAGAAAACATCTATGAAATGGACTAGCTGCACAAAGGAGTACCTGAGGAGGTTTTTTCCTCATGCCTATAGTTGGGCAGTAGCAATAATTTATGTTTAGAAATGGTGACATTTTGGACTGTTATATATATATATATAAAAATAAAATAGCATTTACAATGAAATATGAAGATACTTTGAAAATTTAGGATGGTTTATGTCTCATGGATTGTCAATTAGATCCATTTTTATAACATTACTACTGAAACTGTAACTGCAAAACAATCCTTTAACACCTAACAGTAAATTTGACCAGGCTTATTCAAAGTGAGCCTGAGTCAATATAGTAATAGAAGTTTTCTGGACTCAGCTTGTATATCATGTTGTCTACATAGCTCCATTTTCTGCAGAAAACTAAATATTTCATTTCAGAGATATGGTACAAATCCCATTCACATTAATGAAGGAATTCTCTCTGACTCATAGAAAGGTCTGACACATCCTTAGCAGGCTAGAGAACTGATTTAACAGAGCAGTGCACAGCATTTCTTCTTGTTAGCATTTGGAGTACCAAAGAATTACACATAGAATTGAAATAGTCAAATTCATGCAGTTGCAATAGATGGTTTTGCATTAGAGTACAAAGACAGTGCAACAACTTCCTTAATAAATTTATTTTAAAAAATAAGTAGGTATCATGTCTTTTATAGTACTTGATGTCTGCCTGCTGCCTCCTTTGTTCAAATTAACTGTAGACCCAAATGATGTGTTGTGGGAAATCAAATGTTGTGACAGTACTTGGAGAATTGGCTTCTCTATTGAAGATCTTGTATGAATTATAATTAATACAGTCTGAATAGCTATACTAAGTCACATCAAAGTCCCCTGTAGCCCTATATCCTGTTTCTGAAGGGGCCTGAGAGGAAATAACAAGGTAAACATTTATGGTAGTTCCCCTAACTGATCTCAGTCAGCAGTTTTAATAAACATTTCAGCTCCTATCCTTGCAAGAAAGGAAGACTTGTGTGTGATGATTTCTCCTATCTATAGGAAAATAAAAGTTTAAAGCTGCTTTCTATTGAAGCTCAGTCATGTCTTAATTAATTAATATTTGTATTAAAATATATGCCAAAAAGATTCTGGATAACATGGGACTCCTTTGTGGCTGGAGCATGAAGGTTGACAAGGTCCTCATGTAAAATGTACTTGTGCGTATAATGCACATTTTTGGAAGATCAGTCATATATAGAAAATGCATGCCTGGGGAGAGAGATGATTGAATGCTTGGGATATGGCAACTACAGATATGTGTGAGTGGGGTTAGATGACAGACATATACTTCTTCCGGGGAAACACAGTTTCAAAAATGGTAAAGGAGTAGAACACAAACTGTAAAATTGCAGTGAGACTTGTACACTAAGTTGCAAAGGATCAATATGTTTGCACAATTAGAGAGCTATTTTTGAATAGCTTTTTCCAGCATTTTATTTTCCTGGCAACTACAAAGCTTCTTAAATGTGAGATTAAATACAATGATCATCTTATAATTTTCAATTTATTTTTAATTTCTGAGGAGGTTTTACAGACTGAATGTAATCTGAGCATTTTAAAGCTTTTCCCTTGGAACACACCATCATTACATTCATTAAAATATCCCCTGTGGAGTCAGCTTTTATCAAATAAATTATAGTGTCTGTCATCCATTTGGCATTTCACAACTTTTGATCATTTGTTTCTCCTTTCAGTATTGTCAGGGAGAATCTATAAGTTGAGACAAGGGGGGCACAAAATCACAAAATGAAATATATAAACCTTTAGAATCAGTTTTAAGTAATGTGAAGTTTGATGGCTTTTTAAACAGTAGCAATGGAAAATTACTGAGGTGCAGGATTCACAGAGAAAAAAAATAGAGCACAGCTAGAGAACATACTGAGAATTCTTGTATAAGATAAACCGTTGTAGTTGACGTAGTGTTAGGCCCTTATGACCTTAGTACAAAATGAGTGCAAGAAAAACAGGATAGGAAAACAGGATGTAAGGATATGGAGTATCTGGGAATAGCAGGTGTCCAGGATGGGCTGCAGTTAAACTAACTAATAAGTAGAAGAACAGGATGGTTGCTGTGACTGTGGTGTTAATGAAACAATTAAGCTGGTATAAACATCTACTGGGCATGCTTCAAAGGCTGCCGGAAGTGATGAAGATTGTTGGAAGAAGTAAACCACCCTCAAAGACCACCACCACATTTTTGTATGCATGTTGGGAAACTTTCTAGAAGAATGATGTAATACATAAGTATCCTCATGAGTATGCATGTATGTACGTAATAAATATGTATGCTTAGTGACTGTATGAGGACGGCTTGTTTAGCAATTCGGAGACACATGTTAGGAGGAGCTATCCCCCATGTCTCCTGGCGCCGCAATGAAGAATACCTGCTTGTCAACTTGAAAACTTTGTTGGCAAGTTTGCTCCTGGAGTTTTCTCCAAATCAAGGTATTATGTAAGACTGTGTTTCTCCAAGATGCTCTTTGATAAAATAGATTGTGTTTCGCCAGGTAAAAAGAAATTGTGCTCAAGTTAAAGAGAAGAGGGATGTTGATATTAAAAATTTTGTAGTGAGCTTAGAATGCAGTACATACTGTCTGCAGAATAAAGCATTGTCAAGAATTTGTGCAGGTGTGCGATGAGAAAAACTCAAGATTTTCTTCATCTCTGAAAATCTTCAGTGTATATGAAATAAAGTGGTCTCTATCCTCTTCTGCACGCTCTAGTTATATTCTTGTGGTGGAGTTCACAAACGTATCACAACAGTCTTTCACTCTGTAATGTTTCTCCTTCAGATTGTTTTTCTAGTGATCTGTTGAAACCTTTGTTCTATTTGACCTTGTAGAAACATGTGCCTATAATTGCCATCCCCTTAATACCCTGCAAGTCAGTCAGAATCCTGACCATTTCCTTGTTAATTTTTCCATGAGCAAATTTAGCTTGCATGACCCTACATCCCAGTGAAGCCAGAAAACATACTATATTAAACAGTACCATTCACACCTGAGTAGCAGTTTGCTTATGTGGATGAATGAAGCATAAGATTTGGCCTGTGCACTACAAAATAGGAAAGATTCTTAGATTTGTGTGTTTTGCTACATGGATGTAAATCTTCACTACTTACAAGTATGAGGAATATAACTGAGAATGCTTTCTTGTTATGTGACGAAAATACATTGTGTACAGGTGCAGCATAAGCTTATTGAATCACATAACCTCTGGCAATTCTATTTCACAAATAACATTTAATAGAGAGTAATACAAAATGAATTGTTACATGATGATGTGAAGTTTAACCTTGTAACTCTGACTTCTAGATACAGTGAAACGTGAATTGTAGTGTCATTTCATTTCCCACTATCAGATTGCCATGAAATGGAGTATTGTCACTACAACCTATTTGAAATTAACTACTGTTTTACAGGAAACTGTGAAAAACATTCAGAAAACGCAGCATATAGCTGTTACTTTCTATCTTCTCTGACTTTTCTCTGACAACACTGGAAGAAATACAGGATTGCTGTTTTCCCTTAGTCCATCTATTCCTACCTAGAATGGGAAAACTTTTCAGATTAACCACCTAGTTAAATGTACAGCACCAAGTAGGGGGCACAAAGGAGGATTTTAGTAAACACTGGTGAAGAGGAGGCATCTGCAGGACCATCAAATTAAATCAAAGGAATATGGTTCCTGTTCTCATGCAAATGTTTCCATTAAGAAGGAATGCTGAAGAAAACCACAGAAAATCATAATTCATGTAAAAAGGCCTGTAATTAAATGTTTTTATTTCTTGAGATGTCAACAGCTGCTCAGTGCTTTATTTCTCCATATATGAGTATTGGAGTATTACACATAGCTACATATATTTTTAATAACTCCTGTAACATTAAGGGGGATTTACCCCAGAAAGGGGTTTACTTCCTGTAAGAGGGAAAATTTCACCCCTTTACCTGTAAGTTTGACAGGCTTGTTACCGTTTCAGGAAAGATGAGACCCATGAAGCCGATTAAGCTGCCAGAGTCCTCTACAGGAGCTCCAATAGACAGTGCACTGTATCTGACAGTGATCGATCATCCTATACAGGATACAAAGTAACAGATTCACCCATCAAGTTAGTTAGAAATTTTCTAGGCAAGTTTTTAAGAAAATTTAAAACCAATTTAAGTCTCTGGAAACACACAAAACAGATCCCAACTGAGAATTTTTATTAAATAATTCTGTGACAGTTTAAGGTTTGAAGATTGCCATTAAAAATATAATACACTAACTGCAAGAACAAGCATGAAAATAATATATAAAGCCAACTAAAAATTAATCATTAAATGTGCATAGAGAATAGCTGTTACTCAATAGGCGTCCCTATTGAGGGAAGAAGACAGATTCACCCCATCAACCGATCCCAGGCAAAATCTGCAAAAAAATCCAAACGCAAGGACAGATCCAATTCTTAAGATGCGTGAGAGCTTTTACAGGGATTACAGAGGGAGCCAATTTGACCTCCTCTGTGAAGCCAAGACTAGCAAAGAAATTTCTTCTATTTTCTTGGTTATTTTCTGCTTTTCTCATTTTTTCAGAGAAGGAATCCATTCTAATGGGACTGGCAGGAGTGTGTTTGGATTGTGCTGGGAACTCAGCCTGATGGGGATCCAAGGAAGTTTCTGCTCATTCCATGTCTCTAAAACCAGAAAAGCAAACAGCTAGTTTCCATGCGGAGCCGAGCTCCTCTGGGACAGAGTCAGAGATACTCCCTTGTATCACAGCTCTGCAAAATCTGGGCTCCTTTGTTGCTTTCAGCCTTCTGTTTGCCTGCTTTTCTTTTGAGGAAAACAAGCATAGTTTAATGCATTGTGCAATAGACTGAAATTCACAGTAATTGAAGGCATACCTGTACACAGAAGGCTATCCACATAAGGGGATGAGGCAGCCTCTTGAGGTAGATTTAATTATTGCCACCATCCCTAAGAGAGAAGATGCTTTAATAAGAGAGATAAAAAGCAAAAAGTACCATCTTCCAGGTGGAAGAAAAGTAATACTGTATACTAGTTTTATGGCTTTTCAGAAGCCTATCCAGATGACAGATTACCCGGATAATCTTTCAAGAATACTAAAACTTTATGTGCATAATGATGAATTTTGAATTCTTTTTGGTTTCACATTATCAAAGACACATCAATTGCGTGCCATCCAGGTTGAAAAGTACCGGGTCTATTGCTGCCTTTACATCTCTGATGCTTCTTTTGGGGGTACTTGATCATTTGAGGCAAATTGTCTGAAATCCTATGAAATGTATGTTCCTTTGCCTGTGATAATGAAGACCAAAAGATTGCACTGACTTTAACTGTTCTTGTGTACATGTTAAAAACAGAGCAATATCTCTATTTGTCAAGAAAGCCAGCTTTCTTAAAGCACGTCTGCATAGTAAGGTACCGTGAGGTGATTATATGCTAACTTGGTCTAAGCTCTGAGTTGTCAGGACATGAACTTGTTTCAGAGCCAAAGAAGTTCTGTTAAAGTCCCATATCAAGTTGTTTCTCATAGGCTTATTACTGCAGGTAAAGCCATGTTTTATTATCACCATATGGAGGTATTCCAGCTGTACTACTGGTCTGTACTGCCATGGTGCAGGCTGTGGGAAGACCCAGAGCAAAAAATGTTGCATATGGCTGCATGGGCATGCATCTCTGTGCAGCACTCTGAATAAATGAGGCTGGAATACAGAGGTGGAATATCCTGAAGGTATTAGTCAGATACATAACTACAATTAGCAAAGCAGTTTCTATAATGTACCAGTGTAAAAATTAGAATTAATTGAATTGTATTTATTATTTTATTATTTTGTTCTTAATTTGAGTATTAAACTATTGTGCTGTTGTGGATATGCTGCTGGTACTCATGCTAGCTACCCTAAAGGCATCTGAGATGCCTGCATTGCTACTGCGTTACTCGTTAGAATGTGAGGCAGGCATTTCAGGACACCATCTGAAATCATTGCCATGCTCTGATGCTGGTGCCTTAGCTTTGGCTCCTTCTTTTTTGATATTGCCAAACCTACCTGAAGAGACCAGGTTAGCAGGCTAAGCTCCAGAAGGTGCCTCCTCAGGAGATGACCAAGGTGGCAACTTTGAGACCACCTTCACACAAGTAAAGGACTGCTTTGCACCTAGATACCTCAGCTTGTAATGTGACCCAAATGTGAGTACTGTTTCAGAAAGAGCAGTAATGGCCAGCTGTGGATCGCCATTGGGATTGTGTGAGGAGCAGCTTCAGCCATGGTCTGGTAACTTTGAGTTTCTTGCTTTCACATACGCTTGCAACATTTTGGACTCAGGTAGCTTTGTAACTGGGAAAGAAGTACCTGCTAGAGAGTTCACAGAGAGTTATTTTATATTTCTCAGACTTGAAATAAAATAATTTCTGAATGTAGTCGTGAGCTGTTCTTTGTGTCATTTCCCCTAAAAAGACCCTTAGGCATTTTGAACGTAGCACTGACCGCATCAAGACCTGCCTGAGGAGCCCTACCTGAAATAATGCATTGCTACCTTGTAACAGGGTTGTGCAAACGTTTGCAAAATGTTTGCGCTGTTTTGGATGAGGGAACTGGTGCGAGCCTGGGGTACTATTAATAGTCTCTCTGCAGAAAGCTTTGCACTCTGAGGGTTACTGACATCTGATCTGGCTCTTTCAGTGCTGCATTTTTCTCTTTTTCTTGCTCTTCTTTGCATAGCATCTTATTTAGAATGCCATTAGACCAGACCCTGAATTGGCTGATAATTTACAGGCATTTCAAAGTAAAGGCTTTGTTCCATACTCAGGATCATTGTGCATATGGTTGGATATCTTCTGTAACATAGCAGCGCTATCTCACAGTAATGGCAGATCAGCCTTTTGTTTGAATATATCAGCCCTTAGATCATCCAGGAAGGAAACTGGCGCCTCAAATTTATCTTCTGTGAGTACTCTCTAGAATGGAGAGAAAATAGCAGGAACATATAGAAGGCTAAGTAGAAGGACAACAATAGGAGCAAGTGAATCCAAAAACTCAGTTCTTTCTTCCTCTGAAGAACAGTGCTAAATGCATGTCAAAATAAATTTGATCGACGAAAAGAACCCCTTGCCCACTAGAGAGGTCTTCCCACTAATATCTTCTGCCTGGCACACACATCACAGGCAGTTCCACCTCACCTGCTTGCTATTCCTTATACGATGGCCACATTTGCTGAAGTTTTCTCTGGTATCTTGAGTAACATCCTTGACAGTGGATGTTGTACTCCATTAAAGTCCTGCCAAAATCAGTACATACTGGTGGAGTTAAGGTTCCTTTGCTCTATTTAAGAACATTCATAGTTTTAAGCATGTGAATGAAACCATTGATCTTAATGGGATCAAAAATGGAAGAGAATGTTTTCTAGCTGACAAGTGGGTTACAAAGAAGAAGCTAATTTTAGAATTAGTTTGAAAAAGCAAGTAATTCTGGGGTATGGGTATAACAAGCTCTAATTAACATCTGTGAGAAATTGATGGAGATTTGTAGAATAGTAGTTCACACACTTCATACTTTAAATAACAATTTGGTCTAAGTGTAATTATAAATCAGCTTTTGCTTCTCATTAATTTTCTACTTGATTAATGAATCCATTGTTCAAATGTAAAGCAGAAAAAAAAAAAAAAAAATTAGAAAATTTACACTCCACAAACAATAGAAGAAATTATAAAGGAAATGTTTTTTTAATGAATAAAAGGACATTGATCCATGTGCAAAATGTTGAGCCTGAATGAGATAAAATTGTACTGATTATTTTAATGCATAAGCAGGAATAAATAAGTGATCCACTGAGCAGGCTTATATGACTTCTTACTGGTGCTTTTTCAAATATTTTTTTCTGTCTGTCTTATCTGGATATTATTATTCACCCATAATACTTGCTAAAATGCCTTATTTGTAAATCTCTCTTTTAGGTTTGGCAATTGCAAATTATGTAAAACTGCAAGATTTATAATTGTTAAACTTCTTATGCAAAATATTTAAACATATTTTAAATCCAAGGAAGATGGTTTTGTTTAATCTTTTACAAACTTTGAAGCTAAACATTTAGAATAGTTCATGAATCATGAGATTTCTCATCCTCATGGTTGCATGCATGAACCCAGCTACAATTGGCTGTTCTCTCCATAAAGCTACATAGCTATATACTATCTATCTATCTGTCACACTGGCTTAGTCAAGAAAATTTCAGCAAATACGAAAATTCCTCTACATTCCATTGTAGACTACAAGTTGAAACTGATAGTACCAAAGCACTGCCTCGTGATTCATGTTTTTTCAAAGGTGAGATATACTTTTCGAATTCTTTGTAAGGTCAGTGTACTTTATTAGGATCCTGTTTATCGTATTCTTCATAACCCCAATAGTTGGTTAAACCCTATATGTGTAATTCTCTTTAAATACTTTAGAAAAATTGAAACCACTGTGGTGCATTCTCCTCCACATCCTTCTATAAGAGAACTGAAAAAACATTTGTAATGAGCTTCTGGGCAAAGATTTAGGTTCACAACAGAAAACAAACAAACAAACAAACAAAAACAACACAGCAAATAAAACCTTTCTTCGTGTAGATGCAAAACCTTCTCTTTCCTTTTTGCTTTCTTTTCCTGCAGGTAAAATAAAACCAAACAAAGCATGGAAAAACATAATGAAAAATACCAAACATTCTAGATGGAAATCAAGGAGGATACTATTTTCTAAATCTCTCTACTTAAGATGCTATTGGTGTGAATGAAAAAGTTTAAATTAATTTAGGTATTTACAGACTACTGTAAATACAGTCAACAGATTACTATGTTTGTTCAGCCAGTTGTCTTCTTCATCTTCGTCAACCTTGCAGAACTCAAAATTCATTTAGATTTTAAGATGTATGACTCATTTTAATCTCTGCTTTGATCGGATGTCCTGGGTTCAGCTGTAGCAGTCATTTTCCTCTCCTTCTTAGTAGCTGGTACAGTGCTGTGTTTTCAACCTTAGTCCGAGAACAATGCTGATAACACCGATGTTTTAGTTGCTGCTAAGTAATGTTTACTCCAATCAAGGACTTTTTTAGTCTCTCATGCTCTGCCAGTAAGGAGGGGTGCAGGAAGTCAGAAGGAAGCAGAGACAGGACACCTGGCCCAAATTTGCCAAAAGGTTATTCTGTATCATAGGATGTCATCCCCAGGATATGAAATGGGGGGAGTCACTTGCAAGGCCCAGATCCCTTCTCAGGTCAGGCTGGGTATCAGTTGGTGGGTGGTGAACAATTGTATTGCTCATCACTTGTGCTTATTGTTTTCCTTTTCCCCTTTTAGTATTATAATCTCTTCCCTTGTTATTTCCCTTACAATTATTATTATCGGTGGTAGCAGTAGTGGTTTGTGTTATACCTTAGTTACTGTACTTTTCTTATCTCAACCCTTACATTCTCTCATTTCTCTTCCCCATCCCCTGGGGAGCAGGATGAGGTGGGAGGGAAGAAGGGGAGGATTGGGCAAGCGGCTGCCTGGTTCTGAGTTACTGGCTGGGCTTAAACCACAACATCAGATGACTCTTTTGCTACAGGATTTAAGAAATATCTGGATAAGGAGAAGTTTAAATATGAGTTTTAAACTCTAACTATTCTAAAAGCTAATTTGGCAGATGAATGTTTGGCAAAGTCACTTCTTTGCATCCACATGGTCAAAGAATGTAGCATGCTTTATGCACTTCCAAATGGAGTACATAGCACTTGAATCCTGATTTTCTTTTCCTTTCCCACAACAGGAGAAGACCTAGCAGGAACTCACTGAGTTCTCTGATGTTGCTGAAAATCCTGTTAAAAGCAAAACTGAGTCATTTTACATTGGTGCATTTGTGGGGGAGGGACATGAGCTTCTCCAGGGAAGATGAAACCGCTCGCATCTTCAGTGTTGTTAAATACAGAGGGACAAAACAACCCCAACCACTCAAACTCCCAAACAACCACTCAAACAGCCAATCACCCCTACTCATTATTATTATCTAGACTAGCACATACCAGAGAAATGGTTCAATTAAGTCACTCTTCAAAGCAGGCTGAAAATCATAGGCTACAGGAAGAAATTACTGGTCTCTATCACAACACTACTTTAAAGACAGGCATTCAGTTAAAATGCCACAAGTAGATGTGTGAGTTAAAGCCCAACACATGTGGGAGAAAAGTGGGGAGGGGAGAGGAAGTGGTTTTGACAAAAAAAGCAAAGAAATAATTTCCATCTGAAGTTTCAGCTCCTGTTTTGAACTGCAACCTAATCTAAACAATTATCACCACAATTGCTAATTAATCAAGCATCCAGCAACTCATCATCTCTCAACAATCTCTCATTCTGAACACAAAAGAGCATCTTTAGCAATGATTTAGCAGGTGATCTTAGTCAACTCTTGTGAGTAATCTTCTTTTACCTTTGAATGAGAAAAATCACTCTGAGGGGTACCAGCTGCCTCTACGGATGTGAGAAGACCCATCATTCCTGCATTTCAAATGACAGATTGGATTATGTACTTTCTTCTCCCTCCTACATACTTTCGAATTCTTTTGTGTGTATATGTATTAACTGGTTTTATTTCCTTCGGTTGTTTGCAATGCATTTTGATTTTAGTTTTTATTAGATGTGTGCACAGGCTTCTCAACGCACTCCGAACGACAACTGAGCACCTTCTCAGAGTCACTGAAACTAAAGTAAACTATTAGCTTTCACATCATGTGATAAAAAAATATGATGTGAATGATACGAGAAAATAAAGATCTTGTAGCAGCACTCTTTCTCTGAGCTATTATCTAGAGTTTAAAAATGTCATGTAGACGGGACATTGTCAGCAGATGAAGAGTTTTTCTCAAAGTTCAGAAAGAAGTAGCGAAAGCATGAGGAATAGAAGAAGATGGATCACCTCACTATTATAATCTTCCTACAAACACAAGGCCTGTTGCTGCTTTGTGCCAATGAGCCCACAGGAATCTTGCTACGGTACAGAATGAAAAATGGGGTCGACTGAAGAACAAGGTTGATTGAAGAATGGGATTGGTTGAAGAGTGGGGTTGTAAATGAGTAACTTCAAGGATGTTAAGCTTTGTTACCAACTATAAAGATAAGGAAATGGCTAAGATAAGCATTGTGCAGGAGCTGTCCAGAACTGGCTTGGTGGTTACTGACATGACAATGATCCTAAAATAAAGGGATGAAGAGGAAGATGATGAAGAAATAACCACCAGGGGTCCCAAAGCCCACTACCACATTTTAGTGCGCATGTGGGAGGAATTCTCTAGAAGTATGATGTAATGCATAAGTAACTCAGTGAATATGTATGTAATCTAATGAATATGGATGTTTAAAGACAATATAATCACATCCTGGTTGATGCTTGGAAGAGGCACGCTAGAAGAAGCTATCCCTCATGTGTCCTGGCGCTGCAATAAAGAATACCTGCTTGTCAACTTAAACTTTGTTGGTGAGTTCCTGGAGATTTCTCTGAATCAGGAAACAGCTGTTTTGAACATTTGGAAAAAGAGCAGCAAAGTGTAATAATTTTTTTAACTTTGGACTTTTGGTAAAAACAAAAAAAAAAACCTGCAGAATATACCCACAACCATTTCGTCTGATCTTGAAAGTTAAGCAGAGTCGGGTTTGGGTCTTGTCTAGGGTTAGAAAATGATATAGGGTTAGAAAATGACCAAGAGATTTTCCCCAAGGCTGGACAGTCACGAGTGGCAGGGTGTGTGGCATAGTATGGGCAAGTATCTAGGCCAGTGCTTTGGAACTTCACCACTGAACAACTGTAAAATCCAGAAAAATTAGTAAAACACTTACATGAAGTGTGTTGTCATCCTGGTCATACCAGAGAGGGACAAATCATGACAACGTGCTGGGGCTTGGCCTATGTTTGCAGAGCCCTGTTCAACACCATCCAGCACCTTTGAAGGGAAAAAAATGTTTCTGGATCTGAGGGCAAAGTAACCGACAATACAGCTACTCCAACTCCAAACACAGCAGCTACAGCAACCCTAGTGACAAGTGCAGCAGCTACTCAAACTCTGACTGCAACAGACAACACAGGTACTCCAACTCCAAGCAGAGCAACTACACCAACCCCAGCGACAAGTACACCAGCTATTCAAACTCCAGTTGCCACAGACAGCGCAGCTACTCCAGCTCCAAGCACAGCAGCTACGCCAGCCCCAGTGACAAGCACAGCAGCTACTCAAACTCTGACTACAACAGACAACGTAGCTAATCCAATTCCAAGCACATCAGCTACACCAACCCCAGTGACAAGTACAACAGTTTCCCAAACCCTGACAGCAGATACTGCAGCCAATCCAACCACAGTGATAATTGCTGCAGCTAAACCAGAGGACCAATTTGTGCCAATATCGGTTGGCCATGTACGAAAGGGGAAAAGCAAAAAAGAGGCAAGAAAGATGAAGAAAGTTGAAGAAACGATGCACTTCCTGCCCGGGACAGCATTTGATCAGGAGTTATTATAACGTGAATAAGAGGAAGAAGAGGTGACTTCTCTACCCCAGACCTCAACCGAGCTACAGAATATGTGAAAATGTTTTACCCGTCAATCAGGGGAGCACATCATCACCTGGTTGCTCTGATGCTGGGACAATGAGGCAGATGGTCACAAACTAGAAGGTAGGGAAGCCAAGCTGCTGGGATCACTTGCTAGGGAAGGGGGAATTGACAAAGCAATTGCAAAACAGAAACAGCCCCTCAGCCTTTGGAGGCGGCTCTTGGCAGCTGTGAAAGAAAGGTTTCCATACAAGGACAATGTTATGAGTCGTTGGGCCAACTGGACTACTCTAGAGAAAGGCATCCAGTCTCTGAGGGAATCAGCCATTGCAGAGACAATCTGTCACATCAAGCCGGATGCTGGGAATGGACTCATAGATCCAGATGAAGTCAAATATACAAAACCCATATGGCAGAAATTTACACGGAATGAACCGTCATCATATGCCCACTCATTGGCAGCAATAACCTCGACTGACATAGCACCACCAACAGTGGATGAAATGATTCGTCAACTCTGAGAGTTCGAAGATAATCTCACCCCTTCCACCATATCAGTTGTGGAAAAACTGTCCCAGGCGCTCAAACAATTGAGAGACGATATATCTGATCTATCCAGCTCCTCAAGTGTACCAACACACATCTCAGCTATTAACAAAAGGCATCCTACTGCTTGAGAGAGAAGATATAGGAGGTGTATGCCATGGGCCACCCTATGGTTTTACCTGCGGGATCACGGAGAAGACATGATGAAGTGAGATGGAATACCTGCCTCAGCTCTGGGGGAAAGCGTGTGTGAATTGAAGAAGAGAACAAAGGTCAAGGTTGATCATCCCATGAAAGCTGCGGCTTCAGTCCCTGGTGAGCAGGTTCCCAGATGGAGTGGAAGAGCTGATTTTGCTCCAGCTCCTGTGATAAAGACTAGTCCCTGTTAACAAGATGTAAGTGACCAGTGTTGTGATGACTATTAGAGAGGCCCTGCCTCCAGCCAGGTGAAGGTAGGGGACCATCAGATTTACTGGACTGTGCAGATCAGATGGTCTGGCACATCAGTCCCACAGAAGTATAAGGTGGTAGTAGATACCGGTGCACAGTGTACCCTGATGCCATCAAGTTGTCTAGGGGTGGAACCCATTTCTATTTCTGGAGTGACAGGAGGATCCCAAGAGTTGACTGTACTGGAGGCTGAAATCAGTCTGACTGGAAAGGAATGGCAAAAACACCCCATTGTGACTGGTCCAGAGGCTCCATGCATCCTCGGCATAGACTACCTCAGGAGAGGGTACTTCAAAGACCC
>WYDI02042471.1:0-25279 GCA_009867235.2 Psittacus erithacus
AGACCAAAACCAGAAACACAGCACTGCACCAGCTACTAAGAAGGAGAAAAATGACCGCTGCTGCTGAACCCAGGACAACATGCTTGGAAAAACCCTTGGTGCTGCAGGAGCTGGTACTGGGGATTTAATAGATGATTTTTGTTTCTCTGAGACAGGACTGAACTACAGTGAAGGTGTTAGAAGGCAACTTGTTATCAGAGATGTAGTTTCTCAGACAAAATTATGTAAAACTGGCAGTTCTGACTACTTCATCTTGTGGAAAAAAACAGGGTACAGCCTCTGTTATCTTGAATCTATTACGTTTCTCAAACCTAACTTCAGATTGCTTTGTGCTAAAATAGCTGTTTAGACATAATTACACCAAAAGCTTTTTGAGTGCAAAGAATGCCCAACATAACCCTCACCTGAAGCATCTCCCCAGGGCCTGGGGATTTGTCCACCTGACCAGTATTATTCAAGCTGGGAAAGAACATTTCCTTGGTAGCAGGGCTGACATAGTATCCAGCAGATACCGAGATGTAGGTTAAGTAAAATAAAGGCACGATTTAAAAGCATCTTTATGTAAAGAGTTCCTAATGTCCTCACAGCTTGGATCTGGTACCCAGGGACACTGTAAGGCTGAAGGGACCACATCAGCATCTGCAGAAAAAGAAGCCCCTTCTCTGCCCCTAGGAGTGAGTCTAAGAGCCAAAGCTGAGTTTGAAAGGAGGTGATCCCAAATACTGGTTCTCTGAATCGTTGTTTGGCACTGAACAATAAGCAAACTAGATACCTACTGGGGTTTTGGTGCATGATTTGGGGTAGGTAAAGAAAAGACAGTCTTTAAAATCCATGCACTCCCATACCTAAAACTAACATAGCTTTTCTCTTGTAAATTCAAAGTGGCTGTGCTGCCTTCTCCTCCATATCTTGGTGAGGTATTATATATCATTTGAAAAGGTCCTTCTGGATGAAAGACAACATACAATTGAATAATTCTGATGCTATCAAGTGACGCTAACACAAATAACACCAAACAAAAGGACAGCTCTGAATATATAGTCCAAATCTGCTGTATTCACAGAGCAAACACACACAAATGGGAAAGCAGCAGCAAATTACAGCGCTTGCAAAAACAGTATTAAAATATAAGTGAACACAGAAAAAATATTTTAATTAACAAAACAAATCACATGGAAAAGATTCCTCAAATAAAGCTTTAAAAGTGAGCCTGTGTGTGTTTGACTGCCATGACTAATTATGTATCCATGTAATGTGTGTTCAATTTGGGCTTATTTAAATAGCAGAAATGCTCATTAGCTGCAGTATATCTGTGAAGCTTCAATAAACAGTTTAATGGTTTTTATGTTTAACCAATTTCATAAGTTCCTGTAATTTTAGCTTTAGTAGCTCATTGATGTAATTTTTGATATCCATCTTCCAGAATTCCTTTCCAACAGCAACATCACTTCAGAAACATACAGACTGCAACTTTCTTAATCTCAAATGCAAAACTAGAGCTGTCAGATGCACCAACAGACTAACTGCTGACACTGCCCTGTCCAAATGCCCAGCAAATAAAGGCACAATCCTGCTTCTTACAGTCTCTGCCACACCAGCACACTGAACCAGGATTAAGAAGTGGTTCAGCTGTATAAAGCCAGGTCCATGTACGCTAGGAAAGGTTGCAGGGTGGTACTGACTTTGTCTTCTGCTTGTCACCAGCAAGCAAATGTGTAGAGATGCCTACTGGGTGAAAAAGCAGAATTTCTGATCTAAGTTAACAGGGCTTTAGAAGTCACCATGAAGCCACTTCCGGATACTGGAAATAGCTCATCATTTTGGGGTGTAGAACTGCTGTACTCCAACTCATTCTGTAAACTTATTTGTAGAGAAAAATCATATTCCAAATGACTCAGCAGGAACACTCCTACCTATTTCAGTAGGAATCTTGTGAATCTCTATAAATTTAGGTTTAGAGGACAATTCTTCTAGAATTCTGGTGACTAAAAGTGCACTCTGTGGGTGTGAGGCAGATGATCTGCTCCCAGGGAGACACCAGATCACCCCTGTGGGCATTCCCAACTGGGGCATCCCAGCCATCTCTCTTCCTCCCTCCTAGTCTCTCATCACCTAGTCAAGGCTTCAGTGCTCTAAGGATGAAGTTATCTCATTGTTTGAGCAAGCTGCATGAAGAAACTCAACACTCATTGCAGGTTTGCTGCCTTCTGTGTCATCTATGCAAAGGAAAAATAAATCTTACAAGCTTAGAGCTATGTAAGCTTTTTCCCTTTTTCCCCAGGAAATGTTTCTCAATCTATAGAAATGAACATTAATTATGAGTGGCTTAAAAACACTGCAAACTATTTGGGCAGATTTCTCTTTCCTGCACACTGAACTAGACCTAGGGGGGCAGTAGTCAGATGCTAGTAAAGCCACCTGGGCTTTGCTACTGCAGTTCCCAAGCAAGATGAAAGTTGCCCTAAAAGTAAAAGCAAAATATCTGAAAGTTGTGAATGATTCCCAGGAATATGAAATTGAATTTTACCCTTCACTTGCAATGCAGTAGCTGCTTATTACCAAACATTTCATATACTCTGTTTTTCCTCACAAATAACTTACTATGGGGTTTTTTGCAAAGGCACTATTTGGAGTTTGCTCGGATATTTTTGCATTCCTCTTTTGTCTCTCTCCAGGAAAATAAGACATTAACATGCTAAAATTTAGTGTTCTGATACATGGGAATCCTTTCTCTTTACTGCTGCCTGCTAAAAAGAATGCTTAATTAAACTTACATTGTCCCCCATCCTGCCTTACTCCACTGTGCTGCACTGCATGTTATAGTACACATTGAACAAGTGTGCTATTTCCCGTAATTTCTCCATGGTTCCCTTCAGAAAGTCCAGGTTCTTCTCAGAAATTGAGGAAAAGAAATCCGAACAAGGACAATTTTGCAGTCCAACCAAACAGTTCCCTTTTCCTTATCGGAACAAAATAGGTAAGAAAATGGTTAATCCAAGTTTAGCCTTTAAAACCAACTGGACTGGTGTTAAGAAGTCTGTACACAGAATTACATTTGTATATTGACTAAGTAGCTGCAATTTGGAATGGTGACAGAAGATATTTCACGCATTCACTAATATGCCAGAGCCCTCCAAAATAACAAAGCAAAAGAGCAGGAACATGAGGAAAGGGACAAAATTCTTTCACATGTCTTTGTTGATATAGGTCAGTTGTGATGCCTTGAAGGCTTTGGTAAGCCATACAGTCAAAAAAAAAGCAGCTTGTGCTTGAAAAACCTGTTTTTCCCAACAAAAAGCAAAACATATTTATTACTCCATTTATAGTAGTTTGATTTGAACTATTTGTTGAGGGGTTTTTTTACTGTTTTCAGTAAAGAGGTGATGTTCTTACAATAGTCTAGAAGGCAACTCTCCTGTTTTATCTACTAGCAACTTCCCAAGCATAAAATGGACTTAGGAGTCCATCTTTTTAAATTAATGATGCATTTCTATGATCCCCAATGGGAGGATGAATACTTACTAGAATTGTTGCTTAAAAACACAACCAGCATTTTATTTCTACAAAACCAAACAGACTAAATACCTATTGTGAGCACATGGAACCTGAGTTGCAAATGTAGCAGTTACCACGCAAGAATCAGAAACATATTGTTGAGGACAATAAAAAGTTTTCTAACCTATGAGCTATCTCTGCTTTCTGAGAGCAGAAATAAGTTACCCACATGCTTATGTCTTGTTAAACGAAGCAATTCTATGATTCTATGACAGAGCCCTTTCTATCAGCAATAATTAACACATTTGTTGAACCTGCATCTCAGTCATCCAGTTATAGAACCATAGAACGGTTTGGGTTGGAAAGGACCTTAAGATCATCAAGTTCCAACCCCCTGCCATGGGCAGGGACACCACATACTAAACCACGTCATCCAAGACTTCATCCAACCTGGTCTTGTATACTGCCAGTCATAGAATAATTCAGACTAGAGAGCCCTCTGGAGGTCACCTACTCCATCCCCTCCTTCTTCAAAGTTAGGCCAAGTTCAACATCAGATCAGTTTGGCCATCACACTGCCCAGTTTCGAGTGCCTCCACTAGTTTCATCTTTTGATGGAGAAGATCTCCATCTCTTGAATACAAAATATAAAAATGGGCTTCCTTTTTTAAATACAGCACTAAGAACAGAAGATGATTTGGGGTTTCCTTTTGTTTTATTTTGGTGGGGTGTTCTGCTGGGGTTTTTTTTGTGGTGCCCCCCCTTCCCCATCCCCCAGTTTTGTTTTGTTACATACGCAGAGGTAACCTGGAGGTTTGGTTGTGATCCCGCTCAATGGTGAAAAGCAAATCCGACTTTCATTATGACAGCTTAGCCCAAAAATAGATTTAAAAGCAACCAAAACGGTTATGCTCAAAATAAACAACTGATTCCCTCAAGTCCTAATTTCTTTTCATTTTCATAACATCCAAAACAAATGCCTGGCATTTTAACTTGTAAAGTGATTGCTATTCTAATAGCAATGTCACCAAAAATACATTGTGAAACTGAGGTGTATTGCTTCCCCCTCCCAAGGTAAATAACTCTCTTATCAGTGTAACTTTGTTCCCCTCCCATTTTAGGTTCCTATTTAAAAACCTCACAATGACTCATTTAGACAGTGAATGCTAACTAGGAGATACAAGACTGGCACACTAGTATGGCTAAGCAACACACAAAGTTCAACCTTTTAGATGAAGCAGGTTTTAATGCAGAAGAAAACAGAATCACTGCTTTATCACTGGGTCTGTGAATCACAACAAAACCTACTAATGGCATAGAGTAAGATTTGATTTACCAATTTGATTTTGTACTAGGGTACAGCTGCTGTCTAGATAACAGTCTAGGCCGCATGAACCTATCCCAAAGCAACAGTAACACACACAAGATAGGAATGGTCCTGGAATTTTCATGCGTCCTTCAGGGAACTAGGTTGAGCCTGCCTTTTTACTACAGGAGACAGTTTAGACTCCTGGCTGTATGATGGGTTAACTTTATACAGAACTGGACTAGTGAACAAAAAGTACTGAGTAGCTCATTCAGATTCAGACTCTGCATAGATGATTTTAGATTTATGATTTCCTTGATTGAAAAGATTCACAAACCCACATTACACTAAGGAATGTTGAAATTCCATTTACACTAGCAGAACCAGCATCTGATTATGATCTTTTCTGGCGGCATGCACTCTGAGGCACTTGCCAAGTCTTCTGTCAGAGCAGTTATACCCAAAAGACCATGACAACACATCACAGGTTAACTGGCTGGCATGACTGTGCCCTGGAGAGGCAGGCACACTGAGCACTAAGCCTTTCAGAACTCACTAAGCTTGATGAGCATCTCCAGGCTGAAGATCTATCCATTTTATCAATCTGTCTTCTGCTGAGTCAGTGGGTTTTTTTACTTCCAAGGCACATTTGATGCATTTGCCTGAACTCTTTCAATACAACCTAGTGTCAGAGAACAGTACGAGCTCTGCTCGGTTCCCATGTTCTTATAGCTGTACTCATGTTTGTCAGCTCTCTGCTACACCCAGACAACTCCTTCAGTCTTTGAAATGTCACCTTCGTGCCAATTTCTAGATCTTTAATATGGAACTATATAATTGTTAATTTTTAAGACAAAGCTTATAAAGTGCAACTAAATAATGAGACAAGCCAAGACAAGCATGAGTGAATTTAATGAATATGGTATATATGAGAGAAGCCACAGTTCTCTTGTGTATGCACAAGAAATGAGTGATACCCAGACCAGCTGAACCAGAATAATGAATCGATCTTAATTCTTACTTAATTTAATAGGTAAAAGGAAGGTGCCAGAGATCAGATCAGTTCAGTTTAAAGTTACAGTAGAATGAGTTTCTCTAAAGTTAATTAGTGAGACCAGAAGAAATCCCCAAGAGTATTCTTTGAGATCCTACTTACAGACAGGAAAGCAAAATATTCTGAACAACTGCACCTCTAATCTGAATCCCTATATGCAGTGATACACTCTATACAGTGATACACAGAAAACTCCTTTGCTATCAGACTCCTCTGTTCTTAAGAGGCAAACCTAAAGGACAAAGAAATTCCTGTGAGGAATTCCTTCAGTCTTCCTCCAGAAGACTCATTTCACAACACTGTCAAAGGACAAGAAATAGCTGTAGCTAAAACAACAATCAGCATTCCCAGAATGCATTAGACAGGGTTACCTTTATTGTCACTTAAAACGGAGCCAAAGGCACTGATCACCACATCAGCTTTCAGATGGACAACCTGATCCTTGTCTTCCTTCCAGTTTCCATCACTGTCTTGTTCAGTTCGAGCAAACTCCATAGCAACAATTTGTCCACCTCTAAGGACAACTTTGAGAGGGGAGAGGAAAGGCAGAAATTCACACTTCTCTTCTTTGGCAAGTTCCATCTGTAGAGTAAAAGAATGGAAGATCTACCTTGAGCACAGCTGTACAAAACTCAAAAAAACAACCCATACCCAACAACATACCATACATCAGTTTTTAACTCAGGATGCTAGCACACATTCTTCTGCAACGGAAGTTATCTGTGTACAGGCGGTCATCTCAATACCAACTTCAGAGCTTCCCATACTATAGGATCAAGCAGTTCTAGACAGGCGCAGTAGGTAAATTTGTAAAGCAAATACTTCTCCACTGTATTTTCTTATTGTTCCTGCTACTATGAATACGTGTAACTCCTCTGAAAGAGTTCCCTTACGGAAGAATCTGTGTCTTTTAGAAAGAGGCCTACTATTAATTAAGACCATGTGCTGATTAGTGTTTACTCTGATTTTAAGATGTCATGAAACGCTGACTACCGTGTGCAAAGAAGTTTCCTGAGTGACAATCCAAACTTCAGATCTTCTGAATCTCTGCTGCGGTAAAACTGCTGAAGCCAAACAGCGTTTTGTCTTAGCAAAGTCTTTGGGATTCAATGATCTCTGTTCACATGAGAACTTCTTTGAACATGCAGTCTCCAAGCTGACATCATTCTAGCATGGCTGTTACTACCCAAAGCTGCTTTTATTTCACTTTTTGTCAAGGCCACTGCATGACTGGATGAGTACTGACAACACTGAGGAATTTACCCATGCTGCTAACAAAGATCTTGGTTCAGAATGAAAACTGATTTCTGAGTGGCTAAGTACCTGAATAGCACACGAGTCTGTGCAATAGCTTCAGCAATGTCATTATGTCCAGAATTCTTAAAGAAAGTGCAATTATGCATCAAGCACTCCACTACCTTTTTTTGCACCTCCATTCCTCTTCTATGAGACCTGTAAGATGCCTACCGTCTTGGTTATCTGTTGATAACCAAACTACCATAAACCTCATTATAAAGATCCACATCTTGATACCCTAAAGTATGTAAGAGTGCAAAGCGTACAAAGTAAATGATAATGGGAAAAGAACACCAAAAACCAAAAATCTATCTGAAAAACCCCTCCTGTAGTACAGAGATACTGAGGAAGCAGAGTCAGTTTCAAAACGTAGATGTCCTGATAAATGCTGACGTGCAGAGCCGACCTAGAAAATCAAACTGAACACTGAAATCTGTGATGAATGACACTGCTCCATTGCCACTGACAGCTATTCAAAGCCAAAATCACTTTAAGTAATTTTCTCGCAAGATTTTATAGGCACCGAAGGCAAAGTCCCAGTCATAGAGGTTCATTAAACAGCAGCCAGGAGGCGTCATTCTAGGATCCAACCATGACTTGAAGAGTCATGTACAAGACTCAAATGACCATTTGATCTCTGGTGTGCTCCCAAGGTTAGAAAAATTTACTGTATTTTCCATTCACAAGACGATTTTCTCCTGTATGCAAATGCACCTCTCACAGGAAACAGGTACAACAGAGGAAAATCATTTGTACAGAGACTACGTAAAGTGAGCCTCAGATCTTCAATAAGCATTTATATATTTGAAGAGCATTTTTATAAAGAAAACCTTTAGTAGATGTCTTGACTTGTATCACACTTTCAGGTCCTGTATAAATAACCACCAATATGCCCTCTCGTGAATGCTAATACCTAGTTTTACCTCCTCTGGGACAGCCCTGATATTAGTGAATCCCTTCCTGAAGACCACAAACACGCGATGAGCTCCACAGCGTAAAGCAGATGTTGCACAGTCAAAAGCAGTGTCTCCTGCCCCAAGTACAATCACAGTTCCATGTATTGATGGCAATGGAGAGTGACAGGCACACAACCCTGAAAGATGAAAGGAAAACCCCATTTTCAAGTAGGAAAACCATTTCTGCATGACAGCTGAAAAGGTACTTGTACTCAAAGCAGTGTAAAATTGCATCTTACAGTTTCCAAGCATGGAGTGTCACTATCAAATTATTCTGCTTCACTGAAAGACAGTTTTATTCCCATTTTTAAGATGTGCTCATATACATAATTTCATAGCCAGTACTCTAAGCAGCTGCACCTTTCTATCTGGAAAGAATTCAAATGACAACATGTTGGTAGGACTGTGGGTCCTGTCAGGCTGAGATTAGCATCATGAGATCTTTTTATTTAAGAAGTAAGTTTCTCTCTGATCAGATTCATTATCCTCTCAGTTAAAAACCCAACACCACCTCTTAACAGATTACAGAGAAGAACGCTTGTCATTTACCAAAAGGTGGCCAATTGTTGATAGTTTTGTCTAATAGTCTATAAAAGTTACTCCCCTCAGTTAGTTTTCTAGAAGGCACTAACACTGGTCTGGCTGTGACGTGGTTCTTAGAGGTTATACTCTACAGCAGCTGAACATCGGGCAGAAAGTATAGTGTTATGACAGCAATTCCTACATCTTCCACTGGAAGAAAACATTTCATCTACAGTGGCTTTCTACAAACGAGTTCCAAAAAGTTACCTGGAAAGAATGACAACATGGTGTGCTCGTCACCTACAGCTTGGATTTGATGATTCGATGATACAAGAAACACTAAAGTAAAACTGAACTCTGCGTGTTCCTTGTATAAGACTAAACTTTTATCACAAGTTTAAATACAACTAACTTGATTAGGCAAATTATGGCAACTTAACAAATAATGCCATAAATGATTTAAAGCTATATTCTCAATGAACCTGTGATAATTTGAGTCAGGAGGCGCTCGCTGCAGTGTAATTCCAGTATCCTGCTCTAGTAGCAGCTTTGCACATGCAATTGGAAAGAAAAACAAGTATCAGTCAAAGAAACAATGCTTTTAATCTAGACATAGAAACAGAGTGAGAAACAGCATCCTAATGCATACATTATCTCTCCATTTGTGGAATGCTTAATGTATAGCACATGCTTTCATTTCCTCCCCCTCCACATCCCCAATGTATATGGCACTGCATTTACTATTTACTAAATAGGTTTCTTATTCTACAATTCCCTCTAAACTTTCCTCATTCTTTTTTAACAAACTTAATCCTTCAAAATTGTACATTAAGCAGTGGAAAAAGCCCAAGGGCAGCAGGGGAATGGCAGCTCAGAGTGCCTTTAAAGGACTAGTCTAGGATGGATCAATCACAACAAGGGGAACAAAGAACATTCCCAAGGTAAGTTCATGTCTCTGGATCTGTACTTTCCTTTTGGAGGAAACTATATGAACTACTGGTATTCAGAACTTAATAAGCATGCAGACTACGTACTTTACTATGAATAAGCCTATTATGTCTATTATTTAGAGAACTGTCATAGTAAAAAGAAAAGGATGTGTGTTTTAGTTTAAAACCCCATGCTTTAGAGAGCAAGAGGTGGCTGCAGCTACAGACAGACAAGAGGAAAATTAAGCAAAAAAGACCATGTTAATTAACGGACAACACCAAAGAGCTATCTATTACTGTCACTCAGAAAAGGTTAGTTCTTCAAAGTTCATCCTTTTTATCATTATAGACTTAATGTATAAAAAATATCATTCCATACCCTGGCAAATCCATATGACTACTTTGCAACGCTTTCAAAGATGCAGATCACACTATACAGATCCTCATGAAGGCAGGTGACTTACACTACATGAGTGCTATGCGTCCACAAGGAATAATGAAACTATGAATTTTAGTCAAATTCATAGAATCAACAAAAAAACCCCAAAACTCCAAACTCACCCATTTCTCCCAACCCATTTCAGCTCCCTTTTAGCTTAAGACAAAATAAACATGCATTTGATCAAAGCAGCAGAGAGATGGGAGAGATGGCACTGAGAATTTCCCTTCTTAAATATTTTGCATAAAATGGGGTAATAAACTTTGCTTTTATATGCAGAATAATTTGCTGCAGAAGATATATTCAACACATTGCTTATGGAAAGCCTGCTAAATAAGCAGGCAACCCGAGCTGATCACAGAATCTTAGAATCAGCTAGGTTGGAAAAGACCTTTAAGATCATTGAGTCCAAATCTTTGATGCTAAAAGAAATCTCTGAATGCTAAAAAGAAGATCAGTTTGTACATAAAAAAGGTGCAAACTGATAAAAAAGGTGTATGCTTGGTTAATTATGTGATCATATGTACACCACCACATACTACATATATACTACAGGTTTACTACAGGTAAATGGAATCTCTACAGGTACATGGAATCTCTTGCTTTTCTATCAGCACATGGGGGAATCTAAACCACGAGGGAACGTGGCACAGAAAGCACAAGCCCCATCTCATACATCCATCTGGGGCTTATGACTTCACAATCTGGGCCACTGAAAGCAGCTATACTTGGGGAGCAAATGCAGCCATCTCCATATTCAAAACAAAGATGTAAAAGCATAAAACAAGACTGCATTTGGTGCCTATGAAGCAAGTGTTGCCTTATTAACTCCTGGCATACTACCGCTGTCCTGAGTTACAGAACTACTAAGCTCTTTTGGTAAGGAAAATGCATCTGTAAAACATGCAGAGCACATAATCTGGGATGAAATCAAATAATTTATCAACAATGTAGAAAGCAACTGCTTATATGGATCACCAACACCTTCTTTAATATCAGATTTTTTCCAACCCACTTTACATATACTATTTATATCAAGATAATTTATACAAGCTTATGACATCACTGCAATATAATTCGAAATAACAAAGATAACTTAATAGGGGTAATGATTTGCCATACATTTAGATTTTTATCGATGGCTGTTTTACAGTCTCTAGGACTGTGGGTTTCCTACAGCCTCTTACTAGAGGTACTGGTAAGTTACGATGTAGACAAGTTGTCTGTGTGGTGGAGACCAGAGGGTTACCTGTCACCAATGGGGTCCCCCAGGGATCAATATGGGGCTCAATCCTGTTTAATATCTTCATAAATGATCTGGAAGATGTACCCTGACCAAGTTTACCAATGGTACCAAACTGAGAGGGAAAGCGGGTACTTTTGAAGGGAGAGCCATGCTGTAGGATGACCTGGATAGGCTGGAAGAGTGGGCTGAAAAGAACCTCATGAAGTTCAACAAGGACAAGTGTCAGGTCTTGCACAGGGTAAACACAATCCAGGAGGGCAGCACAGGCTGGGATCTACCTCTGTGGAAAGGGACCTGGGGCTCCTGGTGGACACAAGCTCAACAGGAGTGAAGAGTGTGCTGCTGGGGCAAAGAAAACCAACAGGATGCTGGGTTACATCAGCAAAGGCATTACGGCCAGTCATAAGGAAATCATTATCCCACTCGGCCCATGTCAGGCAGCGCCTGGAACACTGTGATCAGTTTTGGTCCTTGCTATACAAAACAGATGTGGATGGGCTGGAGAGGGTCCAGAGAAAGGCCACAAAGATGACCAAAGGATGGGAAGCCATGTGAAGAAAGGCTGAGAGAACTGGGCTTAATCAGCCTGGAGAAGAGAAGGCTCAGGGTTAGGGTTATCACCACATTCCAGTATTTAAAGACTAGCTACAAAGAAGATGGAGACTCCCTTTTTACAGGGAGTCACATGGAAAAGACATGGGGTGATGGGCACAGGTTACTCCTTGAGGAATTCTGGTTGGACATCTAGTGTAGGTCATGATTTGCTGAGAAAGGTTGTACAAGATGATCCCTGAGGTCCCTTTCAACTTGGTATTCTATGATGTTGATTCTATAAAGACTTTCCTGACCACACACAGGAGAAAACCCTGCCCCAAAAGAATTCATTGGGAGGTGCTTCATAATTGGATATGCTGCTTACTGACCATGACAACAATGAAAACATACCACTCACCTGGTTTGCTTGCCATTGCTACCAAAGGTAGAAAGTCTTTAGATGTGTAGAATCCATGATCCGTTCTCAGTCCCTGGAATATACTGTCTCTACTTGGTTCTGGCAAACCTAAAATAGGTATTTTAAGGCATATCAGAACTACAATGGAAATGTCAATGACCAATACATATAGATATTACATTATTTACACATACTGAAAAATGTCCTCAAAACAAGCACTTTTACAAATCCTTAGATGTCTCTAAAACAACACCACAAACTACTGTAGTTTCATGTTTGTAGTCTGTACCTGGCATAACTGGTGATCTTTTATAAGGTATTGGCACTTGAAAACAAGATTGTTGGATAACCTACATCATGTAACACATACCAAAGCAAATGGAGACGAAAGGATTACAGAAAATGGTGCAAAAGCAGGGAAGCTACTGCAGAAGAGAATGCAAGAATGAAAGAGAATGAAAGAATGAAAGCTGCTGTCAGCTTTTCTTGCATTGTTTTACCTGCAGACACATTTAACTTACTGCTGTGAAATGGGCTTGTTCCCTTTGTTTTGAGGCAGTTTTCAATACAACTAGTCTGCAGATAACACAAATCACTGCATAATAACCAGTTTAAACAATAAGAAGGACAAATGGCAATGCTGTACATGTGTCTGATTTGTGAGTATTTGTATGCATCATTTTTTGCCATTCTTGATTGTTTTCTCTAAAGCCTGAAATCCTTATTGGCTTACATTCATTTATAGTTTTTAATAGCACACATGTATACAGAAGCCCTAGGATAGACACAGGGATACACTCCACAACCAGTAATAGCAACAAATACCTTTCAATTAAAAGAAAGCAGCAAAAAGCATCTTCCAATTATAACAGAGTATATGCTTGCTCCTGTGGGAACATCTGGACAGCACAAAAAGCCAGCCTAGCTGACACAGAAATTAAAACATCCTTGTCATGCAAATGCGATGTTACATCAGGATGTTTTAACCTTCATATTTACCTCTAAAACCCCAGAATGATATCATTAATTATTAAATAAATATGTAATTAATAATTACATATTGAAATAGAGGAAACATCAACAATTTCTCTAAGAAAACACACTAGAACCGAGAGTCCTCAGAGCAAGAAGCAGAACTGAAGCATGCAAAGCAATCTGTGCTCCTGCCATGCTCGGGAGCAGATGACAGCAGACAAGTCTTTCTCCTCTGAGACATCCTGGCCTGGAAAGCCCCAGCAACACTACTTCAGTGTCAACAGTAAAGCAGGACTGCACTTCGAGGCATCCTGTTCCAAGCAGGGGAGTAAACCTTCCCTACTCTTTATATACTGGCCTTCTTATACTAGTGCAGCAGCAAAAGTGTTCTTATTACAGCAGAAGATCAGGACTCAGTCATAAGAAAGCTCAGGATTTTTTGGAGCAACCTGATACAACGAAAGTTTTTTAAACCTCTAGATCCCTGAATGAAGTTACTAGAATACAAGAAGGGAATGAAAAGGCATAATTTTAGTTTTAACAGTTTCACTGACAGAATGAAACCATCCTCTCTGTGAACTGGCAAGGCAAAAAGCAAATAACGCAATTCAGAAGTTTTGTATTTCAAAACCCGTATGTTATTGAGCACTTTCTTGAGCACTATTTATATATTAAAAAATCATGACTTGGTTGCTGAACACCTGACTTTTTAACATCGTCGATCTATAGGTGGATATTGAGTAAAATAAGGTCAGCAAATACGAGCACGTACTGATATTCAAGACCTGAATGCTATACTTCTTGGGTAGACTGCAATATCAGCTAATGAAGAATGAATAATGGGTATCTTAAGAGGCTGCCAGAAATACTTACTGCTATTGGAAGTATGGTATGTAAAATGCATTCAAAAGATTCTGTTAAAACTGTACAGGTTTTTCCCTATGTACAGGTTGCAAAACATCTATGGCAAGAAAAGTACCTTGGAGAAGAAAAGCTCTCGATGACTGCCTATGGGCAGACAACAGAGAAATGCAACTGTTTCTATTGAGGTATCTGTAAATCAACTCAGAGTGACATGTTTTAGTGCCATGGGTTAGTGGTGGCCTTGGCAGTGCTGGGAAACAGTTGGACTTGATGAGTTTAAAGGTCTTTTCCAACCTGGCTGATTCTACCATCTACAATTCAGATGCCTCGCCTTACTTCTGGGGGAAAGCCTCGTGCCATTAGTAAGACATGCACCCTGCATTAAAGAGAATTCCCTTTCTCCCTAACACCTATTCCCATTAAAAAAAAAAAAGAAGGGGAAACACTCACATGGAATAATGAAAATTATTTCATCTTTAACAGCATCAGTAATTGAGCCCCTGTATGCAGAATGAGTAGAATTAAGGGAATGTTGCAATGTTCATGGTTCAGGTTCATCACTAGAACAGTGTCACTGAAATCAAAGCACCATTGTGAATGCACTGGACTCAGTAATGTTTAGCCTGGCTGATATGACCAAACAAATGTCTAAGAGGTAGTCGGTATAAATGACATTTTCTGTTATTTTCATTTGCTGAAAGCTCTATGAAAATCATTTCTGCAATATCTAAATGTGAAGGAAATGCAGGGAGGGTGGTTCTTGTACCTCTAAAAAACCCAGCAGTTCCAAACTCTTTGCTAAGCATCTGCTGGAAGTTGTTCCTTTTGTTGTTTAGTATTTGCCATTACAGGGTTGCATTTAACTTTGTTAAAACAGAGGGGTTGAGTACACCTTAAAGCCAGTCGGCTGGCTAAGGAAGAGGCAGGCAGAGATCACGAGCTGGTAAGATCCACTTTGGAGACACCATTTCATACTGAGCAGACAGCCCACCAAAGTCTGTCCTACAGACAGATCACATATTGACAAACAGCCAACAGCTTCTCAGGAGAGAGGAGATTAAACAAAAAAGCAGCTGTAGAGGAAAATTATTGTTTCAGGCAAGCGGATGTAAAGCAGAAACACAATTATAAACCCCCGTCATCTATGAAAGACACAATTCAGGTCAAAATAATGAACCTAGAGAAATCTCCTTTGAAGAGAAATCACAGAGCTCCTTTAGCAAAAGGGAATTCACAGCCTAATACAAAATAGCCAGGAGCCACCCAAGAAAAACTGCTTAGAAAAAGATGAGGTCTTTCCCCTAGATTTAGGCTGAAGGCAGCAGGAGGCAGTTCTCTGCCCTCCAAATCCACCTGCAAGCCATCTAAAAGGATTTTATTTATTACTTGGTATTTCTTGTCCTGAAAGAACAATCTTTCAGCAATCTGGGTCTCCTGTCTTTAAATAACCTGTATCGAAATCTAGCGCTAACAAGCATTTCCTTCACCTGCACTGAAGAACAGCTCTTCCGAAGGGTAACCAAGAGGAGGCAGCCAAGAAAAACAATTCCATTGGTGGTGCTGGGATAGACTCTGCGCACCCATACAGAAACAGAGGGCTCTGCTGGGGCCCCAGCCTTCTGCCACCAAGCCCTGGACTTCCTGAAGCTTCAGTCCCTTTAACTGATGCCAGGGAACAAGCTTCTGAAGCAACTGCTATCCAAACCATGCAACAAAGTCTCATGGGCTGTTTTACAGCATTTACTAAGAATAGGGACAGTAGAAACATTGTGAAAATAACAGCTTGCATGAAAGATCTAGTTCAGCTTTGCAAAAGCTAATCTAGACAGTTCCAATCTGAGTCAGGTACAGTGCAGAAAGCAATTCATCTCTATTCCTGACCCTACGGTTTGCTAGGCCCTGCCTTTCACCTCCAGATGCCCCAGCTATCTCTCAGGAAGCATCACGACTCTCAGTATGAAGCCCTCCTTTTGTCTTCCCTTCATATGATCCCCACAGCCCCTTCTCTAGCGGGCATCAATCTCTCCCATGTCTGACATACCATATAGTTTCCAAAGTCTAAATGTCTTGTCTTTATATAACCTGTATCAAAATCTAGCAATCACAATCATTTCCTTCACCTGCACTATAGCACTATAGCAATGGCTTTGGAAAACAGACTTTAACCTCTCAGTTTTATATCCTTCATATAGACACACACAAATATACACATGCATATATACATACATGTATTAATATTGAAATATCTGCTTCCTAACAAGATCTTGCACTCTTTGTCTTCACAATACTGATGCATGCTATTTTTCTTCACTGGCAGTGTTAAGTCCATCATCTCCATTTAAAGAGATGGAATTTACAATTTACTCTCACGATTTCCTAGTCGAGATGAAATGTGACTCACTAAACGATTAGAGTCAATGTGTCAGATGTACACAGCGATAATACAAGAATGATGCATACAATATGTAAAGGATTGGCATTCAAAGCAATGCACCGAGTCCACTTGGTTCCAGCACCAAATATATCAAGGCACATCAACACATCAAAGAAAAAGGAAATAACTTCTGCTACTACTACTGTAACTATTAACCTGGTCTGGAAAGGAAAACTAAAGTGGGAGTGGAGGCACGCTCTCTGATTTTGATCAAATCCCCTCTCCCCAGAAACAAGAACACCTTCTGAACCTGAGCTCCTTGTTTGGATTACTTCAATCTCACATATTTGGGCAGATTTGCTGTTTCAAATGAGCTTCTCAGCCAGTATTAACAACTGACACATAAAAGAAGCCCTCGACCTTGGTAAAGGTCAAATATAGTTTTCACTGAAAACAAACCTCCAGACCAAAAACCACATGAAGCTGAAGTTGAAGAGCAAATACTGAGCAGCCACCTGGGACAGAATGTATGAGAGCATTGTGAGGTTTTCTGCTTTTCCTTACATCAAACGCTCACATGTTCAGCTTGCTTTGCTTTTAATTGTGATGATACCACATGTTGGAAAACCTTCAGGTGAACCAGGTAAACAAATGATGAGCTATGATCTCTTAAGCACTAAAGAGGGCTCTTTGCATTCTCTTCACTGTTGCCAGCCTGACAGAAGAGAGCTTTCAAGAGGAGAATTCGTCAAATTGTGTTTACTAAGCCCTTACTTTCAGGTAACACTAAATTCAGGCTGGTGAATGCAACCTGTGTTTGAACATACCAAGACCTGGTGTTTTTTAAGAGCTAAGACACTCTATTTTGACATTTTTTTATAATGAATCTTTTTGATTTTGTACAAAAATTACACGTTTATAAATGTTGGATTCATTGGCTCTGCACATCCCTTTTTCTACCTTTTAAAACTACCAAACCCAACATCAAACTCCATTCACCCATTTATAGGACTTCCTGCAGGTTGTTAAATGTTCCATGTCATACAAACATGGAGCATTAGCTAGAAATCATAGAATCTTAGAATGGTTAGGGTTGGAAAGGACCTTAAGATCATCCAGTTCCAACCCCCTGCCATGGGCAGGGACACCTCACACTAGACCATGTCACCCAAGGCTCTGTCCAACCTGGCCTTGAACACCACCAGGGATGGAGCATTCACAATTTCCTTGGGCAACCCATGCCAGTGTCTCAGCACCCTCACAGAGAAGAGCTTCTGCCTTAGACCTAACCTGAACTTCCCCGTTTCAGTTTGAACCCGTTACCCCTTATCCTATCACTACAGTCCCTGATGAAGAGAGGAGGGAGGTTTTTCCACCTCTTGCCATTTCCATGAAAACCTGCCCAGATTTCAGGGTTAAGCAAGATTTTAAGCAATAAAATTTACAGGGAAAATTTCTGTTCTGTTCTCCTCAGCCCCCACAACAGGGAAGTGCCAAGGAACAGGACCCCAGGAGATCCTATGACCAGGTGAAAAACCTTGACCTCTCAGAAACGACTGTGAATGAGAACACAAATGCATGAATCTCATGAGAAACTGGATGTCAACAATATTGGTTTGCATGGGTTTAGTTTTGTTCTTGAGAAGATGTGCTAAAGTAGATACAGAGCTAAGACCATTGCTCTCTAAGGGTATATTCCTAAATCCACCACTTCCCTTCCGGAAGGCTTCTTTAGAATTAACAGGAAAGTACCCATGTTGTCCCATCTCCCTGCGCTTTCACGCACCCAGTGTTCTAACCTGCTTCTTGTGCTCCCATACAGAAATGTTTCAGCTATAACACTTCTAGTAGCATTTCACACTTGCCTCGAGACTTGCAGCTACAGGTACCATATGGTCAGTGTGGCTACAAAGGTGCTTAGCAGAGAGGAAAGAACATTATGTAAATTCCAAGTGCAAAAGCATCCCTAAGTATTTCTGAACCCTCTGTTCTTCTTCAACAATTTGTGGTCTGGGGAAATGAAGATAAAAATACATGTATTTAAAGCAGTTTTGGTTTCTGGCAAACAGCCCATGAACTGTATAAATTGGACCATGAGTTATAAATACATTAGTTCCTTGAAAGAGAACATTGAAACAGTAGATTCTTATAACTGTCAAATTTAGTTTTCCCTAGACATGACAGAACCTATTTGTATGCTGTGGCATAGGCTCTAGCTATTTGTTTCTAAGAAGTCACATTCATTCCTATCAATATTGGTAACACTGCTGTCCATGGATCAATATTACACAAAAATTTAGATATGAATGATCCTGAAATGCATTATCCACATACGGTACTTAAGCTGTGCCACATATCTGATTATATTAAACACACACAAGTCATCCTATGACATTCATTCGAAATGGAACAAAAAGCCATTAGTATCTGAAGAGTTACTCCCCTTCTTTAAAGGTTTAAGTCAAGTTGCAAATGCTCTGCAGGTGCTCAGCTTCTCACAAGGTCAGCTCATGAGTAATTAAGACATTAGCAAATACTTTGGAGGCTTGTATTTTTAAAGGACCTCTCTCATTTTGCTTAAGATTTTCTATCTTTATGGCAGCAGCTTTGTCACTTCCCGTTGCGAGGTTCAACAGAGCATGTTTTCTAGGTGTCCAGGGTTTTTTTGTTTGCTATGTATGTTGATGGAGATAAGTGTTTTAATTACTTTTTTAATGTCTCTGCTTTTGTATTTTCTTCCTCTCCCCGTTTATTTCCTGCTGGTGAGATTACTGCCTCATCGCCACAGCAGGTGGCTCTTTCAAATTTGTTTTCTTTGTAAGCCTGGTAGATTTATTTGGTAATGTTAACTGCTCCTTTTTCCTGGTTTTTATTAATGGTTTCTTTCTTTTGGAATAGGTACACTCGCAAGGTCTGGCAGAATCATTCCCAAATGAGAGCTAAAAGCCTAGTTCATAGAAAAGGAGCAAAAGTAAAAGAACTACAAGACACATGGATTTGCCTTTTTCCACCTTCTAGTTAGGATGAATACTGTGTAGAGCATATGCAAAAGAACAGTCTTCACGTGTATCAACAAGAGCCACACACAACCGCTGCTGTGCATTCTGAATTGAACAGCTATGTCCATACCATAATGCCTTTAAAAAGCATCTGAACCTGGGCGCATTGCAGTCTGTAGGTTTCACACCTTCCTTTGTTGCTAAATTTGACACTGAGACAAGGATCTGAGCTCTTGCAAATGGTACTGAACTAAGAGGAATGAAGTAGTCAGATCAGTCAGCACTGAATTCATTCTTACAGTCCAATTTCTCTTTGAAGCCAGTTGCCCAATCCCAGTTTCGATGTAGCCGAAATCTTACAAGAGCTACACACAGAAACTGCAGGTGGGAATCACAGGCAGAGTGTAGAATTAATCCATGTGAGCAGTGGAAATTAGGATTATGAGCATGCAATGTATTTCTTAACTTGGTTTACAAAACAATGCAGCCTTATGGTCTGTCCTCACAGCACTTAGGTGTCAGGCCAGACTGACATCTAAATGGCCAAAGGTGAACCAGGACTCATCAGATAAGGATTTTTAACTCCGTTTGACTTGAGCACTTACCCTCTAAAAGCACTCTGAAAATGCATACCTCAGAACTAAACTATATAGTATCCCTCCATGGTTTTAAAACGTCACCATTTGAAGGACACATTAGAGGAAGTGATACTAGGTTGGACAAAGATACACAGCTTCCTAAATTAAGGAACAGATGGTAATTCCAGTCTTTCTTTTCAGCCTGGAAATTGATACTTAAATGTTGCCCATACTTGAAGCAATAGTTAAATTGAAGATGCTAGTAAGTTAGATGGGAGTCCTGGTGAAAGGACTTGCTGAAATGTGAAGAGCACTATGAAGTAAAGCTCATCACAGAGAAGGATGAATGCAGAAGTCTGCTTACCTTCCCTCTGGTTCTGTTCTGCCTGGTATTATTTATTGCAGGATTTAAAGCACTGCAACAGTTTGCTATGAATCTTGATTTGTAGAATGTAAGAGTTCTGTAAACTGTGATACAGAGTAAGTGAAGAAACATCTGCTGTAAAAGAATAAAATGGAATATTGCTGCAAACCTTTTCTATGTCATCTTCCTAACATTTGTTATACCAGTGACAAATCTGAAAAGGTCACTAGCAAAAATACATTTGGTAGTCTCAGTCAAATCCATCTCTAACAGAAGAATGTATCATTCCACTCAGAAAAGAGCTTGCTCCAGTTTGATTACAGTACAGCTGAACTGGATTCTTAGTCCTGACTGCAATTTGATCACTTCTCCCCACTGGCATAAGCTGCCATTATTCAGGAGCATCCTTAAATCGGCATAGCAGGTATGCTGAAGTTTAAGACTTGATACGGTGAGGTTGTCAGTTCCTTTCCTTCCTTCTTCCACGAGTTTGTTCCTAGCACTAATGTGCCAGAGAAAAGATGCAGGGGGGCTGTGGTCCCTCCAGACACCAGCCAGATACTATTTGTCAGTGTGATATGCTGCACTATGCCAGAGGAGAAGAAACCAGCCCCAGTGCTCACTCTTGCTCAGTAAGCAGTGCTGCAGTAAAGTGGCCACACAAGCAAGATCACCTCCTTGGGGACTGTCTATCAGTAGCTTGAAGGACACAACAATTCTATAATTTCAGAAACCGTATGTTAAAGTGATTTGTATACTGTATAGAAAATTAGAATGTGTAGAACTGAAAGCAAAAGAACCTGGATGGAGAGAGTGGGAGCAACTGATTCCTGAAAAGAAAGCAGAAAACAATACAATAGGAACAGTATCTTTGCCCAAACAGATTATTATGATTTACAGTTTATGGGCAGTTATCCTGGAATCATCAAGTCAAAGAAAAGTTACAAAAGGGAAATCAAACATTAGCATAGAAAAGATCTCTTTATAGCTATGGTTTATTCCCAAGAAGATTTGAACCCATCTTGAAGAGCTCGATCAGTAAAAGCTGTACCTGGTAAATACACAGGGAGAGGATGGAAGAGAATGGATGGAAAGCACTCACAAAGAAAAAAAACAAATGCTTAGTTGGCATCGGAAAGAACAAATATCAGGCCCCTATACTGCGCCAAAGCAACAACTGAAAACTAAACATAATCTATCAAAGGCAGCAAATTTATCCAGTGGAAATATATAAGGAACAATGAAGTCAGTAGTATTCTAGAATAATACCTTCGGTCAGATCTTAAGCACTACACAGTAAGGAAGTTACAATGAAGTGTAGTGAGGCAACATTGACTTGTCCTAGCTAAAATCGCCCTGTAGTCTTGCTTTAATAGTAACATCAGAGCTAACAGGTGGTATCAAAGTGTTACAAACACTGATTTTTATAATACTCTTTCCTAAACTGGATGAACTAAACCAGTTAAGAATCACAGACATAGCGAGCTGTAGCTGTTTCTCTAAACCACTCTCCTATGTTGATTCAATAATTGAAAATAGTGACTATGAAACAATAGGCTGGACCGATTACAGCTTTACATCCTACGTAACTGCATCTGGATTAAATACTTGTAAAATCTGATTTATGAAGGAAGAAAATCCCACATCATACTCGCAAACTATAGAATCATAGAATCATAGAAGTGTTAGGGTTGGAAAGGACCTTAAGACAGTCTAGTTCCAACCCCACTGCCATGGGCAGGGACACCTCACACTAAACCATGCCACCGAAGGCTCCATCCAACCTGGCCTTGAACACTGCCAGGGATGGGGCAGCCACAGCCTCTCTGGGCACCCTGTGCCAGCGCCTCAGCACCCTCACAGGGAAGAGCTTCTGCCTTAGATCTAACCTGAACTTCCCCTGTTTCAGTTTGAACCCATTACCCGTTGTCCTGTCACTACAGTCCCTAATGATGAGCCCCTCCCCAGCATCTTTATAAGCCCCCTTCCAATACTGGACTTTCTGATTACTCCTATTTTTAAAACATAATGAGGATTCACACAAACCTTTTTCATTTTTAAGATGTAAAACTCTTCAGTGTAAACCAGCAACAGCTTTCAAATACCACCGAGCAATTACAGCTCTACCTGAAATTTCACTATCGGAGATAAATACTGTTTCCTAGTTCTTTGTTAGCATACTATACTGCCTTATCTTAAATCTCAGAATATTTCTACCCTGGGTTTGTCCACATGGAAGAACAAAAAGATGCTATGAAGCTTATTCAGTAATTACTCCTGTGTTGTTCCACCTACGCTGCATTTTTCAATCACTTCAAACCATCTCCACGTATATTTTCAAATGATGCCTCAAAAAATAAAAGACTTCTAGACATGATTCATTTTCCTGCAGCACAGATCTACAGCTGAAAACCCATCACCAGTGCATCCTGATGAAAAGCTAATAATTAAATTGTTTCCCCCCCCTCTTTCTCCTGCACATTATTTGACCCATGATGAAACAACCTATCAAGTTTCCATTTATTATTTCTACCTGAAGGGCTTTGCTAGCTCACACAAACATAAATCTCCATTTGTCAGATTTAAACTGTACCTGTCGCATCTGCTCCGACGGTTCATAGCTCTTGTCCCTTAAAAATGACCGAACAGCATCAAGCGACATAACCTCCCTCCAGCCTCCCCTGACCTTTGCAATCAATAATATTTGTAACCTGTGTGCACACAGCTAAGGAGAACAGAAGCTGTGCACCATCCCAGCTAACCGCATTGAGCTGTGATATTAAAATCTGCTCCCTTGTGTCTCTCCATGATCAATTTTCATCTCTGCACCAAGAATAAAAGAATGCAGCTCCTTATTCCTGAATTCATCTGAAGCGGATGTTATAGATTTGTAGGTCTGCACAGGAGCTGTGGATTTAATAAAACCAGCAGTTCAAGGAAAGAACACATCTAAGCTATCATTCATTCTCACTATCCTCAGTGCATTTTGGATCTACAGAAGACAATACACAGGAAAATGCCCATTTAACGACTGAAAGCAAGCTCACTTTGTTAAAATACCATCAGGTAGCAAGTATTTCTTAGAGCTGTATCCATTAATACCACTGCAGATAACGTGGAGGTCAACTATTCCATTATGATTACTTTGTTTAAAGGTGTATAGATTGCTAATATTTATTCCATCTGGAAATGTGTCATATATCGCAAATTAAACAGAAACTCCCTGGAAATAATGAGGCCTAGTTCTGCTCTGTTAAAAAGAAACAATTATTACAGAAAGGAAGAGTAATTCAGGTTTCTGATGGTATTTGTTCTCTCACCTCCAAATTAATTTCATTTAAAAGAAGGCAAATTTGCCAGCCAATTAGTCTAATTAGACAATGGCATCTGAATGTAGAACAGGAAGAAAGCAACTTTAGAAACCTACTCTGGTAAAAAAAGTGCTTTTTGAGTCTGTCACCAGAATGCCTATTTCCACTGTTCTTGTAACTGCATATTTATAGGCTTGGCTCTATCGGCTCCTCGTCAGCAGCTCCAGTGCCATGAATCATCTATCAAAACATTTAAGAAGACTTTCTTACTCCTTTCTCTAAAGCAACATTCTGATGAGATGCTGTCAATGTGATTCACTATCAATTAAGCGCACAGAGTTGTACAGTTGCAGGTGAATACTCTGCATTGTCAGAGGCTCTGTCTTAGATCGGCACATGCTGGGTGCCAGTGCAGAGCACACTAAAACAATTCTGACATTCCTGTAACATGCTGGAGGGTCAATGAGCTTTCTCACTCATCTGTGCACTTCACGTCCATGTCCTTATCATTAAGCATGTATTACCTGTCTTGTCTTTTAAACACAGCTGTAGCAAGGAGCTTTATCCGATATTTTCCTAGTAGATCAGCTAAGAAACATTAAACTGACTATACAGCTACCCCTGCCTACTTTCACAAACTAAGCAGGGTCACACTTTGACCAGACTATTCTGAGTAAGAGGCAATGACAGACAGAAGTTCTAAATTGTCTATGTTTTATTTAATCCTTTAATTCAATCTTAATTCCTTTCCCAACAGCAGCACATGTGGCATTTCAATTGGACTTTCACTCAAAGACGGTGTCTTTATGAACTAATTACACCATTATCACCAAGCGCCTGAATTTTCCTTGGGTGTTTCACCTACTAAATCTAGTACTTTTATAGCGCAGTTGAAGCTCAGATGCTGTAAGGCTACTATTTGGAAAACAGAGAGAGAAATGATGGTGAAGATCTCCAAATGCCTCCTCAAAACCCAACAGTCAAGAACATGAAGTGAAGCATTGGCACTGGAGATCACGGCTCGGTGCTTGGCTTGCGGGCGCAGGAAGCTGCAGAGGCACTCACACAAGCTCCTCCTCCTCTTTAAACTTATCCTTTTGGTGTCCAAGTACAGAAATCAAAATGGGAAATTCATGTTTCTTATGTTAAACAACTAACAGCTGAGGTGAGCAGCTGGAGACACGGCGCCTGGAAGCTCACCGCCCAGGAGCCTCAACTCAGAGCGGCCACAGCCACCGAGGGGGCCTCAAGCGTCGACAGGACCCGCCCAGGAGCCGGCAGCTCAGCTGACGCGAGCAGCTGACTCAGGGGGCGGAGCCAGGAGGAGCGGCACCAGCCCTGACTGGGTGAAAACCTGCCCCAGGGAGTGTAAGCAACCAGGGCAGGTTTGGGACAGTTTGCGAGGCAGCTCGAGCGGGATGGTGAGCACTCGCTTTATGAGCAGGGCCTGGTCTGGGAGCTCCGCTCTGGCTGCCCCGGCGGTGGCAGCGTGAGCACCCAGACAGAGCTGATGAGAGGGGAGGCTGCAATGCAGAGCTCGGCGTGCAGAGAGTGCCTGCGCTGGTCTCCTGAGGGGAGGGTGCGCAATGGGCAGGGCTGCGCTCGGTGCTCCCTGGTGG
>WYDI02042473.1:0-19448 GCA_009867235.2 Psittacus erithacus
CACTCTGAGGATGCAGCCCAGCACAAGGGGGATGGGGGGTGGGTGGGAGCATTCTGAGCTCAAGCGCACGCTGAAGGCAGGTCATGAAGAACTTCTCATCAACCAGCTTACACAAGTTCTTCTCCTCAGAGCTGCAGTCTCCATCCAGAGGGCTCACAGTTTCCTTAGACTTCCTTTCATCACTGTCATATCTATAGAAGCTTCTCTTGTTGCCCTTGATATACATGGCCAGGTCTAATTCTTTTGGGGCCTATCTTTCTTAACCTGGTCCCTGGTGCTCACACAGTTTCTCTGTATTCTCCCAGGCTGCCTGTCTTTGCTTCCACTTTCTGTTGGGTTTTGCAGTTTGTCCAGGAGCTCCTTGTTCATCCACACATGTCTTCTGCCAATTTTCCCTGACTTAATCTTTGTTGGGATGTGTCACTTGTGAGCTTGGAGTAGGAAAGCCTTAATACTGACCACTTTCCTTGGGCCCATCTTCCCTCCAGGTCTTTATCCTATGGTGTTCTACTAAGTAGATCCCTGAAGAGGCCAAAATCTGCTTTCCTGAAGTCCAGGGCATGGAGTTAGATGTGCACCCTCCCTGCTGCCCTAAGGACTTTCGACTCCGCCATTTCATAGTCACTGCAGCCAAGGCTGTCCTCAAGCTTTGTATGCCCAACCAGCCGCTTCTTGTTGGTGAGAACAGCGCAGCACCTCTCCTCATTGGCTCCTCCAGTGCTCCAGTCATGCAGCATTGCATGAAGATGCATGCCTCCAGTTCAAGCCATCTCTCCCAGATAGATTCTCCCAGTGCGTAGCTGGTACATATAGTCAGGGAGCAATGGCTCATGTATTTGTTCTCCCAAGCCTAACGGGGCAGGTGACCATGCAGTGGAGCTCCCTTGCCTGAGTGTCCTGGGGTCAGCAGTAGTAGTCATTTTTTTTTCTCCTTCTTAGTAGCTAGTGCAGTGCTGTGTTTTTGATTTTCGGCCTGGGAATAGTGCTGATAACACTGATGTGTATAGTTACTGCTCAAATGTTTAGTCTGACTGTGGACTTTCTGAGTCTTATGCTCTGCCAGGGAGGAGTGGAAGCTGGGAGGAAGCAGAGACAGGACATCTGATCCAAACTAGCCAAAGAGGTATTCCATACCACAGCACGTCATGCCTAGGATGTAAACTGGCAGCTACCCAGGAGGGCTACTTCACTGCTCGATCAGCAGGTGGTGAGCAGTTGTATCCTCTTCGCTTGTTATTTCTCTTATTATTATTATTGGTGGTAGCAGCAGTGGTTTGTGTTATACAGATTGATGTTTACCCAAACTGATGAAACACCTTCCAGAGATTGAGGAGTGGAAGAGGATGGTCTGATTTCTTCTTCACTAACAGGGGCAGTTATTGGCTCCGCTGCTACTGGCTGCAAGTCTTAACGAATCAGCCATTTCACATTTCTCTTTCTTGTCCTCAAGTAAGCATCATGCTTAGGTTTTGGTTGGCTCTCTGTTAATCACAAATCATAAATGTCTGGTGAAAAATCCACTCCCCATATTTCACCTAGATCTTCTCCAGCCCATGTTATCAGCAAATCACAGGGGCAAAGCAAAGCAGAAGAAATCAGATGGCAAGAGCATAAGTGTATTGTAATTGTTTGGTTTTGCGATGAAAAGAGAAGCTGCAAAATATCTGCACTGTGAAATCTCTTCAGACATGTTAAACAGGCATGATAAACTTGAAGTTTGTGGGGATGCTTGGAATAATATATTCTTCTAATCATAAAAATCCATCCAGAAATGAGACATTACAGTATCTTTAAATTTCATTTGCTCTCAAATACTTCACTATAAAAGCTTGATTAGTGCCAACAAAATTTCATGCAGAAAAAGGGTTGCTGTGTCAGGTAAGAACAGATTTTCAAAGGTGAATAGACAGAACTTTTCTAACTGATAGAAATTAAGTTATTTGTTTTGTTCTGTTAGTTTTGTAGACCTTATATCCAAGAAGGATTATTTGGTTGCTTAGTCTTCCTTTCAGTGTCTCTCAAACCATTACATTCTCCTCAATCTTTCTGAGTTGATCCTATTAAGTTGCCTTAGACAAAAGGCATTTCAGCCATCAAAAGACAAAATTACTGTGTGTGAGAAGCTGAGATCTCAAGACTAAAGAGCCATTAACATCTGCAACTGCAAAAAGTGAATAGCTCATTTGGTAGAACACGTTCAAGTGGTTCTTGAAGGTGATCCAGTAAAGAAAAGTGGGAAAATGTTATTTCTAGACACGAAACCGTTAAAAATTCAAGACAACACAGAAGCAAGTACCTCTGTGATGCTGATGGCTTGGCTAGAAAATGCTGCAAAGTAATGCACAGCCATGTCTGGTGATGTACAAGTTTTCAGGCCACATATGGGAGGGCTGGAAGAGGAGGTTTGGACCTTTCGACTTGTCTTCTCTAAATTCATCCCTGTAAAGCCCCTGAATGTTACACATGCTTTAGAAATGGAAATAAGCAGATCTCTCTCTCTATGCTGATAGGCTGGAACTTCTTGTCACATGTTGTATGGATTTTGCAGATTCAGAAGACATCCTTATCCCTGTGGGGAAGAGGAACAAAAAGCACAGGTGATCAGAGAAAATATAAAAACTGTGACTGTGATTCTCCTTTGTCTTTTACTTCTTATCTTGGCAAGATGGTTTTCAAACATGTGTTCTTACGTGTTACTGTCTTTTTTACTTAAAATTGCCTGTCTTTTGCCACAAACATTTGGTACTAGATAATAGGGATGTACAAATGTCTGAGAGTGAAATTCTTTTTGACACTTTAAGGTTAGTTAAGCCAAACATCTACATTGGTAAAGAAAGCAACATCCATAAGTTAAGGGTTTGCAAGCTCAGTGACAGAGTGGTTAGACTGAGTAGAATTTACTACAGATATATTTTTACTACAATTTAGTGAAGTTATAGAAGACATAAAATTTGAGGAAAACACAGTCCGGAAAAGTTCTACATGTTTCATAGCAGAAGATAGTGAAAAACTGCCCAGTATCCCCCCTGCTGACTGGATAGCTGGGTTGTATTTAGAGACTATTTCTGTGACCCAAATGTGCTGAATTCCATCTCTTTTCTCTCAGAGATTTTTTGCTTCTCAATGGCTTTCCATTTTCTGATTCACTATGTTTGTGATGTCAGGAACACAGTACCATTTCTAATTCCATCTTTTTCTGACTGAGACACTGCTTTCTCTCCTTAGTGATGGAGTTCATTTATAATCTGTTCTCCTCAGGTGATCATAGCTGACTATTTGAAACCATCAATTCACTTGTTATGAGAATATTGCAGAACACTGAATTTGGAAAAGCCACTGTGCTGCCTCCCTTTAGTAGCACAGCTTACTGATTATTTTTGGGGTCCAAAAGAAATCCTGGCCTGGATGTCCCTGTCAAGACTGATTGCAAGCCATATTAGGCACTGACGATGCCTAATAGATACAGTCTAACATAGCTAGATATAGTCTGTCCTGCAGAATAACCAGTCTGAACAGGGAACACATGGAAGTAGTGGAAGTGACAAGCTCAACTCAGCAGACAAGCATCAGGTGGGCAAACCCACCCCTGTTCACTTAATCTCACGGCCAATGCTCTTGCACAGGAGAATCCTGGTTTTACTCCTTTACTTCCCTTTTTCTTCTACTCTCCTTTTTCAGTGACATAAAACTGAAACTTTCTTCTCATGTCAGGTCATGCTTTATGATGATGAGAGAGGAAAATTAGGTTTTGTGAACAGGGTAATGGTCTATGGGAGACAGGCACTGGACTGGGCTGGGTTGCCAGTGTCATGAAAGGGGAGCAGGAGTCTATGGGATGATGTGGTTAAACATATCTGCATCTGCAATTATCCTCCAATGATCAACATGGTAAAATACATTACCATTTGATTCACCATTTTTAAAGCATTTAAGTTTAATCTGGGAAAAGATGCGAAACCAATTCACAATTGTCATCATCATTTCACCACTTTACAAAGGTTTCTCTGTGTTGGGGTAACAAAATGACTCTGTTACATGCATTAAAAGATATTGGTTCACTTCCATAATGATACTGTCTTTAAAGCATCCTCACTTACAGTAAAAGTGTGACTTTTTCCTGTGCCTGCAAGTCTTGGTTTCCTACTTGTCATTCATTAGACTTCTGAAAGATGGTGTCTTATTTGACCTTAAATCCTTGGAAAACTCTCTACATACTTCTATCTTGGCTCATATTACTTCTTGAAGCAAATCCATTAGGCTCAAAGAATTACTCATTTTGATCACTTCCATAAAGTGAGTTTCTGGCAGCAATTAGTTCTCACACACAGGGTTACTTTTTCACACTGACAAATGAAGAATTTTTAGCAAAATTGGATGCATTCTAGACACTGTGCTTCATGTTTCCTATATAAATTGAACTTGAAAACACAAGCATTTGTAGTAGGGGATCCAAGGTCTTTGACTTGGAGATTAGCTCTTTCCTTTTTTAGGGATAAAGATAGAATCGTTAATTCACTATTTACTCTGAAAAGGTGCTATCTTGAGTTTCAAATGGTAACCCCATAACAGGGACTGACACATATACCTTGGATTAAAGTTAAACTCTCCTGTTTTTGAAAAAGGAAAGGTCATGGAAACTATTTTGGGTTTGGTGTATTATTATGTACATACATAATGTTAAGTGTAGAGTGGTCTCACAGAAGCTTGACAGAGGCACCTGATAAATTTTGTCCTATGCTTAAAACCATAGGCAGCAAAAAATAGAAAAATGAAACACTGGACCAAACTTAACATCTGGACAAGACTTATGGTACAGAATCAAGCCAAAGTCCAGGCAAGAAGAAAGTTATGAAGGATCTGAACAAATGTAGCACAGCCGGTTAGTCATCAGAGGAGAGACAAAGTCCACCCTACAAAGGAAGATTGCTTTTGAAGTGTAACAGGGTCTGCTTACAGATGACAGAAATCCAAGTTCTCTTACCAAGATAGACAGCAATGCTCAGCTAGCTCCTGCTTCCATGGTAAATGTTAAAGCAACAAAGTCTTCTCAGCGCCGGTGCACCCAGGACAGTAAAACAGGATGAAGAAACATGAATCAGGAACAAAATAGATAAGATTGCCTTTGGAAACAGTTTAAGAAACAACATTGCCATTGGTGTTGTTGATTGAGTTAATTGCATAGTCAGATCTTCATCAGTGGACAGGAGTGGATTGAGAGCTTATATCCTGGAAGACCAGGTTTTGTGTTGGATAAACACCTAAATTTAGTGATATTTTTCCCAAACAAGCAATCTTTTCCAGTTTGAAAATATATGCAAGACTTGTATTTCCAACTTCTTTTAAAGACCCAGATCCTACACAGTCTGCTATCCTTGCCGCACCACAGAACTTTGTTTTCCTGTTGCACCCAGGAAGAAAAAATTGCAAAAGTAAAAATTATAGTATGCTGGTGGAAGAAAACAAATCAAAATGTTCAACCACTCCAGCAGCCTGCATTTAATTTGCATTTTACTAGCAACCTCTGGCAATGGCTGTAAAAAGGGTATTTTGACCCCAAAAATATACATTCCTTCAATTAAAATAATGCAAACAGTAAAAGTCCTAAACTATTGCAGAAGCTAACAAGAAAAAAAATGAGGCATGCAGGAGTGTATTACATAGCATGGGTCAAAATAAAGATAATTTTGTATCTTTCCTCATCTGATCTACATTTGTAATCTGTCTTGGAGTTTTCTTATGAATTAAAACTCTATTAAGAAACAGCTAGCTACTTTAAAATAGGAAAACAAACATGATTTGAAAACGATGTCTTTTAGAGCAATTGGTTTTCATTAATTGTTCCCTTCTTTAAGTTTCCAAGCAAGGAGTTAAAAAATATATATCTAGGCAGAAAGTCAAAATTCCTTTAAAGTGTGGGGTGAGGTTTTTGTGGTTTGTTTTTTTTTTCTTTTCTTATTTTAATTTATGGCAAGCTAACTCCAGGAGGTAATTACAGCTAGTTTTTTGTGTTATTTTTGACATTGAGCCTAAAGTTTAAACTGAGTGTCATGAAGGATTTGACATCTGTGAAGCACCATCAAAATGATGGCCTTTTCCTGTTGCAGGTTATGACGCTGGAAGCCCTGTAAGAAACAGATTTTCTAAAGTTTGCTGTTCAACTGAACTGAGAATGAGCCAGGTCTCAGACCACAGGTCAACAGTGTTGTCCTGGAATTAGGGCAGGTAGCTAATTGGGAAATATTGGTGGGTTAAATCCATGTGGCTATGAACTAATTTGAGAAGCAACAACAACATTGATTCTGATCTTGAGTGTCTGTGTGCTCACATGTGCAGGCTGACACAGCCCAGGTTAGACATTCCCCAGATCTGTTCAGTTGAAACCGTAAAAGAGTTCTTTTCAGTAAGCTGTAAAATGGGTGTATTTATGATCAAACAATGGTGATGGGTAAACAAATCTTGAAAAAGAAAGCATTATAAGAACTGTGTTATTAATAGTGATTGCTTTTCCAGATTCAGAAATAATCTTACTCAGGAATACTGCTAAATCAAAATCACCTTACCCAGAGGATCATCTTCTCCTAAAAAAATCCCATTTAGAACTTATTTTTTAAGTTCAGTTAATATCAAGGTTGTGTTTGGGATAGCGATTACACAGGAGATAAAGCTGCTAAAAGACTGAGAAAAGCCACAGTGCACTGCAGACCTTTCCCATTGCCTGCTGGAACATGAGTATTCCAAGGAAGTAGTTACTTTCCCCTCAGCAGGGCACTTGGAGAGCATGTTGGAAATAATTTGGTTCACTGTAGTCATCAGGATAGCCAGCTACTCTGCTCCTTTCAGGCAACTCAGCAGGAATGAAGAGGCAAAAATATTGGTGGTTGTTCAGATCTGTGTACTATGAAATATAGGTTATCATTCCCAACCCATCTGCCTGCTGACGACCCCACCATTGCCTCTCGAAAGATCTGGGCTTGTAAGATCTAGGCTGAGCTGCAGCAGTTCACGAGCATGGGAAGATTATTCATATGACTTTTGTGAGATGGTGAAATGTGCCCTCCTTCCTTTGAAATACTAATTTTTCTTCATTGACTATAGGTAGAAATGTGCTCAAATATTTGTAAGGTAGAGGAATGAGTTCCACCTTTACTGTCCTCTCACACTTCCTTTTTTCTGCCCTATGTGTCGCCACGTTTCAGCTTGCAATGTGGCCTTGATTACCTGTCATTATTTTAAAGACTCAACTTGATTGCAATTTTTCTCTAATGTTATGTTATGAAGCATGAATGTGTCTGCACCTCATTTGCTTTTAGATCACATCCGTCTATTTCTTTCCAATCTGACAGATCTCTGCATGTGCAAAGGAAGTGAGCTGGGACAAAGAAAAAATCATAGAATCACAGACTGGTTTTGGTTGGAAGGAACCTTAAAGCTCATCCAGTTCCAGCCCCCTGCCATGAACAGGGACACCTTCCACTAGACCACGTGGCTCCAAACCCCATCCAACCTGGCCTTGAACACTGCCAGCAATGGGGCAGTCACAGCTTCTCTGGACAACCTGTGCCATGGTCTCACCACTATCACAGGGAAGAACTTCCAAGTATCTAATCTAAATCTCCCTTCTTTCAGCTTAAAGCCATTAAGAAGATACAATCAGAGATAGTCTTCACCTCACATTAGCGAGAGAAAACCAAGTTGGCAGCCAGTTTCAGGTTTCTGCTTCCCCATACTCAGCTCTTGAACTTTGTCATCCAGATGTCTCTGACCTGTATCCTCATGCAGATCTGGGGTCAGAGCTGCAGCCACAAAGAAGGCAAGAACCTATGAATGCAATTGAAAGTGCCATCTCATTAAGGGTAACCTCAAAGTAGTCTTGTTTTATTCTATGCCCTCCACACAGCGCATCATGCAGTCTATGCAGAGGGGTACAGATCACCAGTGCCGGGGCCTTGGCCAATCTCAGCAGGGCAGTAATCCCTTTAAATATGAGCAAATAGCAGCATTCAAGCTGCTCATATAGTACACAGGAAATTGGGAACGTGTCATCAGAACAAAGCACTGTGCTCAACAAGGCTTGATCTTCAATGATAGGTCATCTAGATGAGGCTTTTAAATAATGCTTAGCTATTAAAAATAAATAATTCAGAGAATTCAGGAGCTCTCCCTATGCTGTAGCACTGAATTCATTAGATCTGTATAGTCTTGGGTGGTGAAGGGGAGGGAAAAGGAATCTATATTCAACTCCCTGAGAAAAAAAATGTTCCTCTTCATAACCATCTATAAAAGATTATTGTCTTCATTTTATTTAATTATTCCATATGAAGTAATCAAAAGAGAATAATCAGCTAGTTCAGTGATGATAAATGTTTAAAGTGAGAACACAAAAGGAGACTAAAAGGAGACTAATAAAGGCACCACCAGTCCATATAACTTTTATTAGGATCCCTACATCATTAATTTTTCTTCTATTTTGATTGTTTGTGAAAATTGATTGTTCATTTCTTTTAAGAAAGAAGCTTTACTGCAACTCTGTCACTTCTTGAGACTGCTGCGTGTTCCAGGCTACCACTTGAATGCTCTGAACAGAAGCAATTACTCTATGTACTAAAGAGGACTGTGGAGAAGCTGAGACAGGGCATTAATCCGTCAGTAACACCCATATGGAGTTCACAGGTACTGCTAGGAATACACCATTCTCAATGGTAATGTTGAGAATCTACTCACAAACAAGTAGATTTGGCCAGAGTGGAATTTGAATGGGTAAGGTGGTTAGTTTACGTCCTCTTTTATCAACAATACAAGTGTGGCTGATACGCTGGTTATTCAGTAAGTTAATAATCCTGCCCAACTATGTCTACTGCCATATTAAAGTATTCAAGTGCAGGAAATGAAGTAAGACTGAAAGCACCAACTTTGCCATGCTATCGTTTCATCTTGCAGTACAGCTGCTAGCAGAGGCAGGAAACAGAAGATTTACCAGTATTTGAATACATCCTTCCATTTCTCATTCACAGTGCACACAATCTACAAAGTTGGCTGGAATTTTTTAAGCATCATCAAGGAAGTCTGCAGAATAATATAAATTTAGGTAGCTTAAGGGAAATACGTGTATTGGATTGTACAATGTAGATTGTCCTGGTCTGGGACCCAAGGAAGCCAAGTTCTAACAGCTTGACATCTAGAATGTGGAATGATTTTGGATGAGCAGCTCTCCACATTGCAAATACATTTCCTCGTTTGCAAACACTAATGAATAATAACATTAAAAATTAATATCTAACAATTTATGTAGATTAGGTCTTGTTATTTGTGAATATACTGAAGGATTTTGAATCAATTTAGCTCATAAATTGTCATAGCATCCAGTAAAGGGAGACAATGTTATTATCATCAAGGAAATAGATTATTAAAATTGAAACAGAATGCAATTAAAACAAAACAAAAAAAAGGAACCAAAAAAAAATCAGTAACTTTAGATACCAAAGGGGAGCCATTCAGAAAAGCTGATGTTTTCCAGAACTGATGCCTATCATATGAGAACCCAGATGCCCAAAACCCAGTTCTTTCAAGGTAATTCTTGGTCTATACTGCCCCATGCAGGTCCTGAAGCACTAAGTTTGTTTAATCCATTTTTACATCAACAGGTCCCTTGTATTTCAAGGCAGTTGCTCAGGTTTCGTATGTGTTTCTTCCCAAATGCATTTTCTGGAAATTCAGCTTCCACCTCAAAGCCCCATTTCTTTGCATTTCCCTGTCATTCCACCTTGTGTTTGCTTAGTAATTACAGGACCTAGTTTTCCAGTGATCAAATCAAACCGCATCAATATGTGCCTGTGTGCAGTCCAGTGTGAAAGAACCATCTTTCCACCCTTTGGGAGCTCATTATTATATACACAATCTTTGTATTTTTATTAGTCAGCCTTATGATTTGTGTGGTAAGGGGGACTGGCAATATTGTTTCACATACATCAAAGGCTGAAATGCAGTTTAACAAGAGCCAGCAGGTTATATACAAGCCCCGAAGCACTTGTTCAAGGTGTGACTTGCCCGAACCAAACCAAACTAGGCAGCAAGTGTTGGCAGAGATTATTCCAACTCTCTACAGCAGTCAGATTAGCAGGTGTAAAATGGGAATTTCATTATTTTAAAAAAGTACATTCTAAAATATCACTTAACACAAGATCTGAGTCTAGCACAGTTCTTTTTGACTCTCTCTTAGAGAAATGAGGCATGCTTGAGGTCTTATATAGTCCCTCCAAAAAAATGCAATCATTTAGTCTCCTTCTAGGATTAGTCTGCCCGTAAGAAGTATTCCAATTTTCAAATTTGTCTTCCTAATTATTTTCAGAATATAGGAAGGAAAAGGAAAGAGGAAATGTTCTGTATGCAGTTAACAAGGAAGGGAAAGAAAAGGAAAAGCTTTTTTTTTTCTTTCCTGAGTCTCCTAAGCCCTTAAAATCACAGTTTCATTGAGCTGTCCTTCTGGTTTTTTGCTTATTTGTTTGCTGAACAACACAGAAAAGATCTCCCTGTCTTTATTCAAAGGGTAACTCACACGTTCAAACTCAACAACTCAAAATCTATCCCAAAGGAACCCAATTTTAAGCAAATGTGTTGTGATTTTCCCATAATTACTAGTGAGATCATTTTTTTCTCTGCTTTGGATTATTTATAGAGAGCACAGACATTTTATCTGATAATTTTGCCATCCAATGGACCAATACTGGTCTGTACTGAAGCAAAGCTCCCATTGACTTCTTTGCAAACAGATTCTTCAGAATGCACATCCCCTTGCTGGAGACACAGGGGAAGACCTAGTCCCATCACAACTGGTAGTAGTGATCCCATTAATCGAATGGGTTTGAAGCAACCTGTTACATACACTGGCACATTTCCAGCTGGTCTCGATAGAACTGATGCTGGAATTTGTTTGAGGAAAATTGATGTTGCTTGTTTGAAGCCCATAGTCCTCAATGGTTCTGAGAGATGTCGACTGAAAGCAGGACCATTAAGTCTACCCAAAGCTTGGTGAGAAATAAGATTGCTGCTGTGCAATATTTTTATATTTAAAATAATATTTAAAAAAATAAAAATTTTTCTTTCACAATTTCTCTTAAAAAAGATTTCAGTGATTTCAGAGAAATTTGGGTGAATTGCAATAGATCTCCATCAAAAAGACCCACCCCTCGGGGTGTCAGAGGATACATTGTTTCATCTGAAATAAAATAATCTGATCCTCATTTTTACTAGAAAATACATTTCGGTCTTCATAAAACTTTGCTGACAGAAGTTCAACCAGAGCAAGCACATTCCAGCAGGAAAAATGTTACTTTGTCCCCAATTTTCCACAGAATGTCCACTCTGTCAAACACTCCCACCCACCTTTATTTCTAAAAAACAGGCAGAGAAGCCAACATCCAAGTATCTCACCCCATCTTTATGGCTACTTTGTTAAAATGTTATGTGAGTCCCTCAATAAACTCATTCGAACTTTCAGTGGGTTCTTGATGGAGAATTGAGATGACTGCACAGCTGCAATGTACTGGTGAAGGATGGGGGAGCCTGGAGGAGCCCTAGGCACTGGGAAGGATAATACTTCTTTCCTGCCATGTTACTGCTGCAATTCTGCTCTTGGAAGGAAGGCAATCAATAATATTTATCACTGTCAATCATTGCAATATCTGCTTAGCTTCTTTGAAAGGTACACAGGTGAATATTCACATGTATAGTTTCTATGATTCTTACACAATGGCCAAAATTACCAGACTTGTGTATAAAAATCATCCAAAGAAACACGTTATCCCAACCAAAGTAGAAAATAAATGATAAATTCATCAAAATAACTATTTGACACTCTTAAGTCCCATTTTACACCTTTTTCTTTCTCCCTGTTATTTCTTTTTTTATAATATTAAGTCTCTCGTGGGGTCTTTTTGGCTTAAATGATGATGGTAGGTAGGAAGGAGAAAAGAGATTTTCCAAAGCTTGTGACAACCTCCCTCAGAGCTGCTGCTCTGAGCAGCCATGACTATCTGTTCCTGAATAAGTGCCAAAAGAAACATAGCAGTGGGGCATCGGTCTTGCAAGTCATACCCAGTGCTATTCCCCCTTCTGGCCCACATTCCTAGAATGTGGACCAGTTTCCAATCCTATTGCACTGATGTTAACTGCATATGAATGAGATTCCTGATTCCTGACCTTAATAAATAAAGGCCACCTCAGAAACATGCACAGCAGCCTTCTGATTTGGCCTTTTTTGAAGAAACAGAAATTGTATTTGATAAATTGCAATTTTTTTTTGCTGTTTGGCTCCTCTGAGATGATGAAAGTCATGCTATGCAGTGTGGTGGCTTTAGCTCAACCACAGATGACTTTGCTTGATGCAAGAATTGCTGGGTGACGTTTATGACTTGTGTTATGCAGGAGGTCAGAGTAGATGATCATAATGGCTTTAAAATTCATTAATCTGTGTGCAGAAATGTCTGTGAAAGGATTAAATAGAAGTCCCAACATTTATTCTACATGACAAGTAAATTGGATTCAAACAAAGGTCTTTAAAGCTGAAACGCAAACACCAAGCTGCCAACTCCAAAGTTTGAAGGGTGACACTAGCAAAACTTAGCACTGAGTGAGATTTACTTTAGCTAAATTATTCCTCTTTACCTCAAAATTTCAACAATGTTCCCTTTAAAATTTAAAAAATGAAAATATTTCCATTTGAAAGAAACTTACATTTCAAAAATCAAATTACGTAATAATTTTAGATTAAGATGGTCAAATATTCCATATTTAACTAAGCAATTTTTTTTAGCTGAACCAGAGAGAGAGGTATTTTTCACTTTGAAGATTTTTTTTTAAGATGCCAAGATTTTGTCTCTGTTCTGAATTTTTATTTTTCAAGAACATAAAAATATTAATAGGATAAGGAAATCACTTCCTCTTGAGCACTACCAACCACCGAAGTTCGGCCCTGTCGTTTGAAATTTCAAAGCGCGCATATTGTTTGATATACATTGAGATCCAGATGCAGGAAAAAATCAATCTGTATAGCTCTGCCTACCTTGGTAGCCATAGTCAATATACTCTAAAGTCTTCGTTAAATATTTAATAATTAGCTGTGGTTTAATACTGTGTGTCTGAAGAAATGCTGAAGACTGCAAGCAGATAATGAAAGAAAGCTGTGTCCTGAAACGAATGCCTTGAGATATTAGCGATTAGGGCTGTGGTGGTTTCCTCACTCAACAAATTGAGTGACTTTGCCACTTGGGGGGAAATAGGCAATTGTGTATAGCAGACATCTGCTTTTGTAACCTTCTGTTTCCCAGGGAGAATCCATCTAGAGATCTGAGCAAAACCCTGTATGGAAATCCCAGGCCCAAAAGTACTTCAGTGGAAAGAGTTTCCTTTAGGCTGCTCATGTTTCCACTGAATAAAAGCATCTTTTATTCTATCCAGTAACAGAATGAAACAAGAGTTGTCTGCAGGCATGTGTACCACTCTTGACACACAGACCATCCCATTAATATACAGAAATGTGCCTTGTAGACTGTGGAGGCTCATGTAGACCCTATAGACTCTTTATCCCAAAATGGTTCAGGGGTTTTTCCAGTTCTAGAAGTACTTTAGATCCCTGATCTGCTTAAAACAGTGTCATTCATGATACTGAAGACCTCTGTGCACAACAGTATCTATTAAATTTTCTTCTGTGGGAGTGTTTTAAGGCCAGAGCTTGGATTCTGCTCCTGACCAGGGGTTCAAGCTCAAAATTAGAGTCAGCATATGTGGGGGTCTAATGCTGTGACTGCTTGCTATAGCTTTATAGAAAACATTTTTCTGTGGCTGATGCTGTTACGTGTAAAGCAGACGTAACACCATCCAAAAGGGAGTGACTATGAATCTGATTTCTTTGATCGCTATAAAATGGCGTGTACGTCTGTCATGAAGGACCTTAAAGGGATACAAGAGAAAATAAATGGATTAAGAAAATCTGCAGAAACAAACACAGTGTGGGGAGTTTCTTCTGCAAATCTGCCCTGTGCTAGTTGTCATCTGTGAATGGGGCTTTGAGCAACCTGGTCTAGTGGAAGGTGGCCCTACCCGTGGCTGCTTTAAGGTCCTTTCCAACACAAACAATTCTATGATTTTATGTTTGAATGATTCTATGATATAATGAAGGAGTTCATTTTCTTTAAGGAGATTAATTCCGAGTTTATAATGACCAGCAAATATCTTTGAAATAGATTTGTTTTTACTACCTAGTATTAATGTGGATAATCTCCCTTAGTTCTGTGAGACAAAGACCCTGCTCTAACCCCTGGTGCAATAAAAGAATGGTGCCCCTTGACTCCACAGTGTGACCTTCTGGATGCAGCAAGGAGGTCTGCAACTTTGCAACTTCGCAACTTCACAACTTCGCAAACCCCACAAAAATGCTACAGATGCAATAACAGAGCAGGTTCCTCCAACACAGATCTATCAAGGAACATCTGGAAGAGGAACAAAGCCAAACGCACTTTGAACCTTCTCTTAGAAGTCCAGTGGAACTCCTCACTGACTGAGGGCATCATAATGCAAGCCTATGTGTCTAATGAGCATACAGCTCCAAAAGAACAACTCAAGGTGGATCAGTAAAAAAGAGTTAGGGTTGTACCCACATTCATACCCATATAGGAAATAAAGAAAAACTGTACCAGAGACATAAAAGGGTAAAATAGTCAAATATTTCTATAATGAACGTTAAAAAGCACATATACACATACAAATATACAGATAAATGTGTGCATTGTACAGTTATTACAGATCATATAGAATTGTTATCTAGTGCAACACATCAAAACCAAACATAAAAAATGTAAATCTATTTTATCATAACATTTTTAAATAGCTAGTCAAAAACTGATTGCCTTTACACAGGCACAAACATGGAAAATCCACTTCCCATCTCCATTTACATCTGTGTGGCTGGGTTCCAAATCCAGCCAAGAGTATGCAAGTCTTCCTTGTCCACTGACCTCTCTCTAACCCCAAACCACACTTGCTGGTGTATGCCTCTCATTAACTAATGGCAGCCACAGACACATGCACGGTTGAGCACATCCCTCAAAAAGCATCAGCATGTAGGTGAGCACATCACTCATATTTTACAATCTTCAAACTAACTCCCTGTAAAGTTCTCTTATTGATTTCAAGGTTTTACTGCTTGTTTTTAAGGCATTCAGTGACTATGAACCAATATATCTTATATATCTTTTGTCATCTTGTGTTCCTAGGGGTCAGAATCAGAAGGGTTATTAAGTCTGTCCAAGGAGCAATCTTTAGTCTTTGAGGAGCTAAGGTTTTCTAGCAATGAAATGATGTTATTGGAAGACTAATGACAGAGCTGTTTCTGAGCTGCTTTCTTTAATTGTGTGGAAGAATAAAGCAAAGTAAATGTCTTTTGCTAGGTTTTATCCTTACTTTATTACTGTAAGTATCCTGTGGCTTCAGGCTGAAATATGATTGAAGGAGGCATTATTAATGCATTGTCAAAATTATAGATGCTAAAAACTCATAAGTTATTCAAGGCCAGTAATTTTCGGGTTAGTCAAACATTAGTCCTTTCACTGCATTTCCTAATGTTTTACATAATTTAGCTTGAAGATGGACCAAGAAACGTTATCCAATGCTATGCCTGTACGGCAAAATTCATCCCAGGGTGAACTTCTTAGCAGTAGAAAACTTCCCATGTTGCCCATCTTTCATTTTCAGTTGTTCATTTCAATTAATTAAGGAATATAATTCAAACTTCCAGAATTGCATTCGGGAGAATAATAACAATGATTCCGAAGTGAATAATTTATTGGTGAAAAAAAATCTGTTTACTGAGGCACATTCACTGAGAACTTGAATTAGGTGAGATGTCCTGAAGCAGACTGTGATTCCTTTGTGATTAAACACAGTATTAATTATTTCATGTGTTTCATTCTCTTGATCCTCTAAGTGGCTCTCAGAGTTTAGAAATCAAGCCATTTAGCTTTAATGGCCCTGGAAGTTCCACACTCCTGTTTCTTTTCCCCAACTAGTGGAATATAACTCATTGGGGCTGAGCTTATGTTACTAACACAGATCTGAATATTTCAGAGGCAGTAATCATTTAGGAAACACAGCAGATAAAGCAGATTATAGAATGGAAAAATAAAAAAACAACCACATTTTTCTGAACTTATCCTTGCAAAAGGCACCATCTATTAAAAATAAATACATAAAATATTAAGAAACCTAAAAAATAAGCTCCTTTATTATCTGGGTGTAGCTTAATTTTTATCCTGTCAAATTCATTCTAAACAAGCGCACCCTCTGTGAAGGTGGCAGTCAGATTCATGTCTGTGTTGTTTGACTGTCACTTTAACAGAGCTTTGGTAGAGGGTTTTCTTGGTGATCCTATTCTCCCACTGTGCTAAGCAGCGTGGTCCCATGCAGCTTCCAGTGCAGACTGATCTTACTTCTTGTTTTCCTCCTCATCTCATGTGAGAACTCATTTGCCCAAGGGAAGTAGCTGTCAAAAAGACACACAGCCCCCAGAAGCAAATGCAAGTTTCAGTTGGAGTGAAGGAGCATGAAGCACTCCTCCTGGATCTTGTATGATGGGACAAACACATGGGGTGAACACAACGGCGGTTTCATAAACTACCTTTTGCAAATCTCTCTCACTTTGCTTCTGTCTTTCTTATGAAATTAAATCCTCCTTTGATTTCCTGAAGAAGCGTATGCACCTCATCGATCAGTCAATAGATTTGCAGGTTTACTTTGTTTGTTTGTTTTCCATTTCATGGCTTTCCTGCTTGTGCCTGTCACCATTTTCACATAGATAATAGTCACTAACTCACAAACTGGGCTTGGTTATTATACGGATGGGTAACGTCAAAATGTTGGAAAAATAATAGCCATATGATTCAATATTTGTATTCTTTCACAGTGATGCTACTGTTCAACAGGAACCTGGTAATGAGTGCTGTTTTGATAGCAATGGTACCATTCAGAAGAGTTTCCTATTTATGATAATAGATGAGCCCAAGGCACTCCATGTAATACCTCTTTTCTGCGCCGTTCACATCTCCATTAAATGAATGACTGGACTAAAGAAAAGGATTTGCCTGGTTTTTTCCATAGCTTTTTCTTTGTGTGTGTGTGCAATAGTATAATCCAACTCAGGAAAGGGTACAGTGCAGTCAAAGCAATCCCTGAGGCACATGACATATGATCAAAGAGGCAAAGCTTGAGGCATAAACCTGGAGCCTGTTGTATGGTGGCAACTGGGCACAAACCTGCATTTGTGTGTCCGAGAGCATGAGAAACAAACCCATTTTAATGGGGCATTAAAAGTCAGGCAGCGAAAATTGCTGCTGACTCATCCAGGAGGTAAATTTGCCATTCCTGGGGCTGAGCCAAGGCACTTCTGGAGATTGTGACATCTGTTTGCAGCTTTTTTAAACTCAGGACAGCATGACTTGGGAGAGGTTAATCCATCCGTGTGCCTGTAGTGGTGCAAAACATGCTTGTGAAGGCTTTTCAGATTAGAGGGAATATAGCCAAACATAAAGAGGTAAAAAAGCTGGTCCTTCTGAAAGTAATTACATTTCCTTTGACTTCAGTGTCACCAGGATATCAACCAAGATACAGCCATCCTCCTTAATGGAAAGGATTACACGGAGATATCTGACCATTACAAACACTGGTGCTTGCCCAAAATGGCACTTTCTCTCATTTTTACTTCTAACATCAGTTTCACACTTGTGTCATAGTCCTAGTGACTAATAGATTTACATTCTCCTTTATGTGTATCAGTGGCTCATAAAAAGAATGAAAGAAGTTGCCATCTGATAGTATTTTTTCAGAGGCTTTAAAAAAATTGCATGAAAAGCTGGTTGCCTCCGATCTTTTTTTAGTTCCACCAACATTTCTCTGAAAGAGGGTGATTCTGGGTTTTTCCTTAGCTTGCTATATTCTAGAACTATTAGGAATTGTAGAGTGAGGCAATAAACTTTACTGTCTTATTAAGAAAAAAAAAATAAAATAAAACCTATAAATCATTGATATTGTCAAATCACCAAACCGGAACTTGGAGAACTTCACTGGTATGTGCTGTTGGTCCAGACATCCTGTATTTTATTGTTTTAAGATGCTTCTCTTATTCATCTGGTAGTTTTCTAACATGTCTCATGTTAAATTTAACATGCTTCTTTCCTTCATCTGCATCTTTTTCTGGGCTACTCTTTGAGGATGAAATATGGACTCATGTAGTCAATGGTCTTTGGCTAGGAAATGAAAGAAAGATGCTTCTTGCTAACATCTTCCCTCAGTGGCCTCCTGCGGACTTCTCTTTAAGTTCATCTTTCATTTCTGCAGATCCAGCAGAAAGAAGAAATTCAGCAAGCACCAACATCCTCAGTTGTCAGGGTTTGAAGCATAAGACCTCTGTACTGAATGTGGAGAGGGAAGCCTGTCCAGAACAGCTTCGCTACTAGTCCCAGTGACATAAAGCAGGATCACAGGCTAGAAACACCTCCTTTCAGCTGCCCATCAGTTTCACAGTTTCAATTTGGTTTTGAAACAAATTCTCTCTGGTCACACAACTGGGTCATTTCTCCCTTTTGTCATGCAGAAATAAAGGATTTGAGAAACCACAGAGCTTTCTTTTTGCTTTCCCTTGCTTCCAGGGTCCCTACTGCCATATACCAAGCATTTACTTTTCCCTTGAGGCGGAGGAAAAGACAGAATAACAAAATAGCCACTACTTGTTTCAGCAGAAACCCTTCAGAAGTTGCAGCAGCCCAAGTCCTGTGGGTTCAGTGCAGGAGGCACGAATTTACACTATATATTTTCAGCTTCTCAGGAGAGAAAAAAACCAGAAGAGTTTGATCATTGTACTCTGACTCTGTGTTCTGCATAAAACCTATCTGGATGTGAGCACTTGCTTGATTGCAGTGTCATTAGACTATAAGGACAGGCAAAAAATCACGTTAATCTTCCATGAGTTTGCTATAGCGCACTATGTGTTGAAGCCATTGTCTGCTGGCTGTGCCTGTCATGTAGGTGTTTACTTCTGCATTAGTCACTCCAGGCTCCCTATAGAGATCTTTCAGGATGTGATTCTTTTCATCCTGAAATAGATCTAAAACCAGTCAGATGAATCATGCCCTAGAAGCCTTTTTTCCACTCACCCACTCTTACCTCCCCCCTCCATTGACTACAAAGGGAGCCCAGGATGACCAGCCTGGGTTTTGCCATTTATGTGGTGGATGTACGTAGTTAACCAAAGCTGGATCACACCTCTGGGGGCATATTTTATTACTCTGTGTGAGATCATACACACTAAGGCTTTGTGGTTCTTTCACTGTGTCGTGGTTTAGGCCTGCCACACAGCCCACTCACTGCCCCCCCACCTCCTCCCTCGGCTCCTGGAGGGATGGGGA
>WYDI02042476.1:8137-80142 GCA_009867235.2 Psittacus erithacus
GAATTCTGAGTTTATGAATTTCCTGTCTTATTTTCAAAAAAGAAAACAGTACCACAGAAAAAACAATGAATGGGTAAAGCAATTATTTTAGTAATTGTTTTAAAACAATTATTTCAGAACCAAATGCAATCTGGGAATGTTACTATCTCATTATGTTTGACAGTATATTTGTTGTAGTCTCCTTACCTCAACATCAATGCTCTCATTCTTCTGAAATTCTTGAATTGAGAGATTATCAGGAGGTGTACTAAAAATAAACATACTGCGTTATACTTCTAAATTACAACTTGTGTAAGGAGGTAAGCATGGGAAAATGCATTACATTTTAAAGTTACTGCGTACATCAAATTGGTACTACTATATGGTAATGATTAACATTTCTGGAGTAATAACTTATGAACAATGATGATAAAAATGACTCAAAGGAAAAAGTAGTAAAATACTAAAATAAAATAGTTACAACTGATGGACCTGATTAAGGACTTGCATCACCAACACCACTTGCCATATGCATCTCAAAGTAATCTCTCTTGTATGTGCAAAAGTCACAATAACTGTTTAGATAAGTCTGAGCCTACGTTGGTGTTTTTAGTTTTGGCTCAGACATGGGCTTTTCAAGTTAAACTTTTAGACATCCCCATTTATAAACCTTGGTTCATGTTTCAACGCACAGAACGTAAATGGCGAGGCTGAAGAAGCATATAATGAAAATATGACTGTGTAGCCACTTTGTACTCTTCCCTAGGTATCCCACTAGTCCAACAGAAACAGCAGATAGGTCTAGATGTGTGTCTGTTCTGACCTAGTTATGCTGGTTTCAGTTTTCTCAGTGCAGAAGTTCGAATCTTTGTGCCTGTGTCTCTCTGAAATCTAAAGACAGTTGCAAAACCCAATGGATTGCGGGTTAGTTTCTCCATAGTGTCTGATTTGCACTGAAGGTAACATGTTACTAGAGCTAATGGAATAACCAGTGGCATTAACAAAAATCAGAGAGAAGGCACTTTATAGTGTCAATATAATTTCATATATTAAATTCCCTCTTTTTCATATACTCTTTTTAAAATAACTATGTAACACCTTCGAGCTGAGGATCAATTTGGAAATTTGTCCACTTGAAAGAAACAGTTAGAGATACTGGAATTAAATTAGAATTAACTTGCTGCTACTGTCCATGCTTTTGTGTTATCATGCATCTTAAAATAGATGATGGTGTGGGTTTTTTTGATCCAGAGAAACCATTCGAATAAGTGCACAGGATGGTCACTACTGAGAAGGAGGAAAATGATAGGGTCAATCATCAATCTGGTACAACATTCCCTGCCTAACTCATGTCAGAATAGGCAGATGCAAGGGAACAGAACTCCAGACTGAACAAAGAGCCAAGCTGCTCTGTAAGCAGCAGAACCCGTGCAGTACTGTAGGGACAAGCGCCCTTTCCCTCATTTCTCAACTCCCTCCCCAGCTCCCAGCTTTTCCTCCACCCCATGTTGTGTTGTCATCTCTCCCCACCAGGAAACAACAGACATGTGAACTAAGCACGTGCTCACTGGCAAGGCAGCTGCCAAATAAATTGACTGTGGATCTGTGCCAGCCTTGTCCTCATATGGGTACTCGTCTGGGCCTACCTTCTCCATCCCACTGCCAATTTTAATGGAAGGTTTATAAACTTTGGAGGCTTCTAAATCTCATTCAAATCTGGTTAGTTTAGCTAACCAGTTAGTTTGGTTTGGTTGTTTTTCCCATTGCTCCTATATGTTGCTGACCAAGTCAAACAGGGTTTTTCCAAGATTGGCTTTTTAATCCCCCATCTCCTGGGTAAGACACTTGAAGTTCATTCTGCACACCTACAGCTGATTTTCAGTATTGGCAATTACAGCAGTATGTATCAATGTTCCTGCTTAAGAAATACATGTATCTCAATTCCTTAAAAAGACTTTCTGTAGCTAACTTCACGACTGTCACTCAAGTGTTACATGTATGACTAGAAAAACTCAAAGAAGAAAATATAAAATACTGTATTATTGGTTTATGTGTAGGGCATTGAGAAACTTGAAGTTACGTGCTGAAAACAATAAAACATGAAGTAGCTGTTCAGTCAATACCCTTTGTAACACATAAAGAAGTTACCTGTGCAACACCTTTAGTAACGTAAACCATTATGATGCATATGAAGGCAGGTCACATTGAAATACATGGGAAGCTTTCATTCTGACACTTCCTAATTTACAACTGACTGTCCTTCTGAGCTGAGGTGCACTTTAAAGAGGCATTAAGACCTCTCTGTCCAGTGATCCAGATCTGATCTGCCACATATGCTACAGATCATGCTACATACTTGTTCATGTAGCAAATTACTCCCAAGCAAGTAATTTTTGTGAAGTGTCTATATGAAATATCTACCTAGAGACCAAAAGCTTTGCTGGTCAGAGGCTGTACAGCCACACTGTACCAGAAGGATCAAGAGCCGGGGAAGCTAAGAAGCAGAATGATGCAGTGTGTTGCTATGTGCAGGCTTTCCTAGGTACAGAGCTCTCAGCCACTGCTCAATGCCTAGGGAAGGCTTTAGAGGCTAACAAAGAGCTAACAGCCACTCAGAGCCCTGCTATGCACAGCAACACTCTGCTCTGAAGCATCTTTTTGGAGAGTATTGATTTAATTCCCTCATGTGAACACAGACTTCTGCTCTAGTAAATTATATATACACACGCATTTGTTGGATTTTATTTTATATAATGGCTTGACATGCTTCCATAAAAGCCTCTGGGAAAGAAGAATGATATGAAGTAATAAACAGACCAGCCTCTTACTAGAAGACAATTTTGCGTAAATTAAGTTACATGAAAGATATTAATTTTTAAATGTCATTTTGATTTATAATAAAAACCAGGGTTATTGAGCCTGCTCAGCTGCAGCCTGCTTTAAGAAAGAAAAAAAAAGAGAGGCTGAAGCTTCTTATTGCTTGGAAGCTGTTAATGCTCTATGACAGTACCATTTTCATTACCTGGGCTCTCTTTACTGTATCTGAATTTTTTTGACGTACAAAGCTACAGAGACCATTTCTGCTGTGCTTTGTACTTTTTAAACATCAGTGGGCACCCCCTCTCATTCAGCCCCATAGCTGGCTTAAAATCTTGTTCCTGTCCAAAAGAGAGAGGCAAGACCATGCAGAGGAGATTCACTACTCAAACCACAGAGATTCACAGTTTCTAACCACAGCAATCACTTGCCTTACAAATGCCAACCCAGTTTCACTGGTGGAAGCAATATTAGGCTATTTACACATGCAATTTCTAGGCCCACAGTGATTAGAATTACAAATTAAGACTACTGTTTAAAGTGTTGATAAAAACATTTAGAACATCAGTGAAACAGTTTTATCTTTCTACTGTATACTCAGCCAGGGAGAAACTTGGAGAATGTGCATACAAAAATGAGGCAATATGCGATGGGATGTTTTAATGAACAAAGCTAAAGGGAAAAACTAGCCAAATCTGTTATGCAGCGTTGCTAGGAGGTCTAACTGCAATCAGACATTAAGATGTTTTACAGAGATGCAGATGTTTCACATTGAGAACCATCCCAGAAGTGCTAAGTCAGCTTTGAGGAATAAAGGTTTGACGAGCAGATAAAAAAGGAACATATTTACCCAGCTTTGCATGAAGCCTGGACAGATAATAGCACAGAACACGTGGAATATTAAACAGTGGGAAGCATGGAGTATGAAAAGGTATATAGGAGCAAAGGGAAAAAAAAAAGTATCTTTCTTTGTGACAAAACATTGCCGTTTCCTTGAAGCAAAGCACTTAAGAAAAATTACAGAATGCCAACATAAGAGAGTAAATTTTCAGTTTTAACTGTATTCAGGTGTAACTGAATACACCTAACTGTATTCCTGTCACAACAGATGACATGTTGGGATAATGGTAAAAAGCCAGATAATGGAGCAATGCTGTTACTCTGCCTCACCAACAGCCTTTTAAGGTGTCTCTGAATTGTGTTTTCCAAAGTCTTCACGCTTCAGCACCATTTCAATCCATGCTGGCCTCCAGTGGAGCAGCCAGACTGGTACACTGCTGCACCTGACTTAATAAACCCCCAGTCCTGCACGGCGTATTTGCAAGTTGGAAAGCCACCAGGGGTGACTGACTCACAGTTGCAGTAAGCCAGTTACAGCCAGCAGGGTCACAAAACTAGGTCAAGCTTACAGGTCACTAATTTAACTAAGAGGACAAGGGGGTCTCATCTTCTCATCTGTGGCTTGGTGATTTGATTTTGGTGATACAGACAAAAAAACCCAAGTACCACCAAAAGCTTTAAAAACCACAACTCATCTTTAATACAAGTAAATCAGGGAACACACCAAAAACCCCTGTCTTTATATCACCTAGCTGGCCTAAAATAGAGGACCAACATGGACAGTTGGAAAGTACATTCCCACTGCCTTCTGTTGTAATCTGAAGGCTGACATGCACCTCAACTCAGCAATAAATTTTAGCTGCTACTTTCAAATCAGTGGATAGATTCTCCCAAATTACTCTGGAATAAGACACCACTGTGATTAACATATTTTCTATCAGAAGTCTAATTTAGTTTACTTAGAAACGGAACAATTACAAATGTAAGAGACTGACTAGACGGCAATTACAATCCACTAAAAGACACAATTTAGTAAATTTTAACACAAAAGGGAGAGGTTGCCCTATATGCCATGGCTAGTTTCACACAGTCTTGCACAGAAGTGCACAAGGACTTAACCAAAGGAAATCAGGCAAGAATTACGTCAACATGGGGAACTTCCACAGCTATCTCTAGAGCCCTCCTTGCATCATGGTGAGACCCACACACTTCAGGAGCTTTGTGGGGAGGAGGTGGAGGAAGAGGATGAAGGGGAAATGACTGCTATTACTAATTGTCCTGGCTACTGGCATGAGGCAGACATATGCCCTTCTTAGTTCTAACATTTTTCAGCACCACAAGGCTCGGGCTGATAGAGGGGACGGAAAGGCTGCCTATCCTAAAGCTACTAAGGGACAGGGCCCTAAGTGTAAGTAGGAGAACCATGCACTTGGGAAGACTGATATTTAGAAAGAGATGGACATTAGCGGGTGCAAAAAACTCCAGATCAAACCCAAACCAGATGTTCATTAGCCATGCGACGCACAACTATGTAAGAAAAAATCATCTACTCATAACAAGCTGGGAAAGAGTAATGATAATGGCCACTAATTATAATAGCAGGCCAAATCATCCTGCCATAGCTGTATGGTTCTAGAAACCACCAACCTATTTTTAATATTTTAAATTCTTTTGAACCTTAAAGCTTCCAAGTGAGAGAACAAGAAAGTTTCACATAAATTGTCTGAGAAAAACATTTTGAATTCTGATGAAAACACTGATCCCTAAAACCACATTTTGAATACAAAAATATAGAATACGCTCTGGTCTCTAAAGAGGCAAAACCAGACTTAAGTGTAGACAGACAAGTTTTAGGGCATCATAAATATTCACAGGGGTACTATTTTTCCTTTACCTCCAGAGAACATTCACCCATGTATGACAGCTGGCAAAAGCTATTAGAATTGACGGCAACAGTGATTGTTTCTAGCAAGCAACACATTAAGATGTAATTTCTAGGGTTGGAACAACTTTCAAGTCAAGTATAAATCACTCACTGTAAATAAAGAAAAACAGACAACATATTTGGCCAAAAAGGTCATGCAGATGATAGCAGATTATCATGAATTACACTGAAGATCAGTGATGATCTTACCTCCCTGGATTTATAAATTATTAGTACCCAAAAAACTGTAGCAGTGCCAGAGTGGGTCAGCTAATAATACGCAAAATGGGTATCTTTCATCTCTTTTGTGGATATTTGGGAATAATTCCTTTACAGCAAAAAGTAGTACGAACAAAACCAAACAAGATCCCACAAAGATTATTTTAAATGGAAGAAATAGTGAAGCATCAAACAAAAGGTTGGATGATTAAAGTGTCTTTTAAGTAGTCTTGATGAGCCTTTTTATTTTAAATTCCTACTATTTAATAATAAATTTACTTCTTTGAAGTAAATGCAAAACAAGAGAAAAGTTTTTCGTTCAGTTGTCATGTAAGCCCACTGATGAAATTCCAAAGTCATTCATTATTACAAACATTTTCACTAACGGGTGTGCCTCTAAAATTAAGTTTCACTGGTATTTATTTTTTGTCTGTTTTGGGCAACCTGCTATTTACTTACCATTAGTAAGTACAGCTGTGTTTGGCTGCTGATTTTTGTGGTTTTGAAAGCTATACACACACAAATACACAGCTTGTTAGTGGTAGGTACAGAACCCTACTGTTTTCTATTAAAGATTAATTTGTTACTGAAATCAGCATACATACAGAAAATCAGGGAATTAACTTCTTCATATATCACACTGTCCTTCAGTGTAAGATACTATTACATATACTTCAACTACTCCTAAAAGTTCCTTACCCATACCGCTCCTAAGCAATCTTCTACAATACCTGACCTTCTGCACAGTAAAAGGTTTCCTTAACGTCTAACTTAGATAATTTTCACTGTACTGAAATCCATTTTTACCCATTCTCAAGGGACAATAAAAATTCTTCTCTGGAGTGATCTTTCACCATATTGTTAAGACTTATCATGCCTTCCTAATGGTACATTCTTTTGTTGAACAAACATACATCAGATTGTCTAAGTCTCTTATTATTTTTAACTGCTGGACTTTCTCAACCTCCCAACATCTACAGTGTTCCATTCTTGAGAGATAACGCATGTACTTACACATCTGCCTGCCTGGCTGGTTATGAATCTGACTATTCAGCTCCACTTTTCACAAAGTATTATAAATAAAGCTTGGTTAATTATTAAAGTTCACTGAAATTATCGTGTGTACAAACAAATGCAAGGAAACTATAGGCTTCTAAGTGAACAGCAATGTAAAAAGTAATTTCAAAATTCACAGTAAGTGGAATATTTCAAGATGGAACTCAAGAGAAACACTTTTAGTTTCTGGTGTTCACTTGAAATAAAAAAAATATTGTTGCAATTTTATTCAAAATGAATAAAGGAACAAATCGAGTACACATCAGTAACTTTTCATCAAATCTACAGTAACTTCCTTGGGATCTATACAGAATTCTTTGGCCTGGTCAGAAAAGCTAAGGCTCGTATTCAGAGGTTAACTGGGCTCTTTCTTGCTCTGAAATTTTACCTTTTGAATGAAGCTTTTCCTACTACTAAAAGTGTACCTTTTTGAAGTAGACAGACTGTTACCTTTTTTCCTTCCTTCATTTAATTAATTTTCAAATCCCAAACATCTCTAAAGATAAGGCTGGTTTTTTCCAAACCCTACTGACACATTTACTGAACAAATAACTTCGAGAGATTTTCCAGGAGAGAAAAAAAAAAACAAAAAAGAAGGGAAATTGTGTTTACCTTTTGGTGAACAGAAAGTCTTCAAATGTATTCGCTAGCTCCGGCCACATACTGTCAAATTTTCCAGAAGACGCATGCTGCCTTGCAACAGGTAGTCCAATAGAGAGAACTTTGAGAAGAGAGGAAACAGCTAGCTTCCATGTGCTTTCAGAAGGACACGAATATTTCAGACTGAGAGGTATTCTTAGTGTCTGCAAAATTGAAGTTAGAACAAAACGTAGAGTTGCTCAGACAAATCTAACGATATGGCAGGTTTCTGCAGAAAATCTTGGCAGACACTGTCAAAGATGATAGTGCACATCCCTGCCTTCTCTGCTGTATACGAGATGCTTTTTGAAATATAATTATAAACATGATTTACCATATACTGTCTGGCTACAGCACAGGTCTGCTGCCAACTATGATATTAGAAGTCAAAGTTGATTCATTACCAATTACACGATGAAATTACATACTAATTTTATTTTTCTGTATTGCCATCCACCATTTCTGCTAAGCCTGACAAATGGGCTTTCCTAGCATCTAGCAGACTGCAGGCAGTTCGCTGGCATGAGTATATTCTGAAGAGTTTAGTTGTACTCCTAGAAAGCTATCCCAAGTGCTTCCACAATGAAAAAAAGAAGCCTCATGTAAACTGAAGCTCTTCCTAATATGTAAAAGTTGAACTGTACACATAACCACTGCAAGACACCTGGTCATTGCCGATTGTTTAACTGCATGAAGTTTAAAGGCAAAACGAGTTAGTGAAGATAAAGGCTACAATGCAACTCAGACATATAGCTGATGAAAACACTTTAATCTTTCAGATAGAAAACCAGCCTCAATATCTAGAAAAGAAAGTCATTAATGAGTTTAAAAACATTAAGCCTATGTATTATTTACACTATCTATATTCCTTTTAGCATTGCTAGTCAAATTAACTAGAACCTAATGCCAAGTTATCTCAGAAAACGAGTGATTTAATTTACATTTCAAATACATAGTGACTAAATTTGGGTATTACATATGTGTCCCCAACTGTTTTTAGTGAAGTTGCTGATTTGAGGAAAGCAAATTGAGGAAAGCAAACTGTAATTAATTCTCTATTGCCAAAAATAACAAGAGCTAGGATCTAACTGCGGAGATAAGCAGAATATTTTCTTCTGCTGCTGTTTTTCATAGGGGTCAAATCTAATTCCAGTATAAACATGAGCTTTAGAGACATGACAAATAATTTAAAAAACATTTTAATCTACTGCAATAGATCACGTTATTATCAACTGTGAGCGTTGAAAGAAAAGCAGTGTTTATACCAGCTTCACCTATCCCATTAAAACAGAAGTGGAAAACATCTGCATTAACTTTAAAATACAAATATTTAATTCATAACAGATTCCAAATAATACCACAAAACTATTTTAAAGACATTCAGGTTTCTGAATTTCTACAGAGGAACAACCTGACATCAGCCAAGTCATTACAAAGAAACCGAGGTCACATTCTTTTTTTTCCAGACACTTACTACTACTTCTATTATTTACCAAAGTTTCTGTTAAAATGGAAACAAGGTCAAAAAAGTTACAAATTTGCCAATTTCACCTTAAAGGCACATCTGTGCACCCATGACATTTCATAGCTACATCAATGACACACCAAGTCATGAAAAGCAAACCGAAGTAATAACCAGAGCACACATCCCCAAAGTATATATGGCAGTCTACAGAACTTGGTCTTCAATGCCATATTTACTAACAAGCCTGCTTATCAGATTCAGGTGCACAATGTTTTCAAAGACTAATATTTTGTGGCCTAACACATTGGTTAATTTTTATCTTAACACTGAAATAACGATGCTGACATTATCCAGCTACAGAACAATTTGTATAGTTGAATCAATAGCCTTGCAGCTTCAAAAGAAATTACTACCTGCTGCGCATCTTCATATAATATCAATTTGTTTACTAAAGCTTTAAAGCTTCCAGAAAGTGTTTATCAACACTAGCTCAAAATAAAACTCATTCTTTTCAATATAAAATCATTAATCTCAGAGCATATGCAGGACAAACTTTTACCTTAATAATATTCTGAAGAACTTTCTCTGTTACCACCGCTTTATGGCAAGCTGTCTTTTGGTATAAGTCTACAACAACTTCCAATGATCTCTCAGCAAATGGTACATAATTCAATGCTACCCACTCCGCCTAGGAAAAGAAATTAGTAAATTACTGAACTATATGTGAAAAAAGGAACAGAAGACACATGTTTTGCACTGAAGTCTCAGTATAATACATGCAAGCCTTGCTAAGAATATGGTCCAAGCAATACATCAGCAAATACAATGCAGTCTGACTATGAAAATGTACTCAATATTGAAGTAAAGTACATTTAAGTAGGAGAAATGTTGCGGTCTAGGCAAGACAACTACATTAAGGCAATCTTTAAGGAAATTTAACTCACCGGTGCAAATAGTTGTATCTAGTGTGATTCCATTGTGTTGCAGGACAAACAGAATAAGAAAAATTAATACATACATAATAGTTACCTCTTTGATTATACTGAATCAGATGCTCATGCTTAGTGAACAGCAGAGTACACAGATAAAAAGAATTATGGAACATGTCCCATTTTTTTGCAGCACGTGCAATGAAAAAATTTGCAGCTTGAGGAGATTTTCTCCATTCAAAATTATCATGTCTTTCTATTAAATTTGGTATCACATGTAGGACAAGTTATTTTAGATTAATTCACTGGACAAATTCAGACACATTCACTATGACTGGTGTCCAGGCAAAACCTTTCCCCTACACAAAGGAATACAAAGTATAAAAGCAAAGCAGAATTCAAAGGGAGCCAGTGAAGATAACAAAAGCATGTAAAAAATACCAATAACTTGTTACACAACATGCACAGCAAAGGTTTACAGATGGAATAAATGCATCCTGCTAAACAACCTATAGCTGAAGCTGAATTGGGTTCACCAGCCAAATGAAGCAAGTGAGATTCCTAACCAATTACCTGATTATACTTTGCATTTGCAATGTGCTTTGTTTCCAGCTGTCCATACTGTGGAGGCTTGCAGGAAAATTCTACAAAGGCCAACAGCTGGTCGAAGATTGCAGGATACATTATCTGCATACTTTCTGAGCCCACACATATTGCCTATATCAGAAGAAAATACAAAAGCTTAAATATATTATGTCGAGCTTTCAAATTCAAAAATTTGCATCAGTAAAAAGAGCTCCTGAAGAAAAATTCCCATATAAGACTATGCGAGAGGCATGCTGTATAGAAGACAGGGCATAGTTCTAACAGTTTAAGGAAAGTAAGTTTTATTATTTTATTAAAGCAAATTAAGTGGCAAGGTACCTGGGCATATATAGTTTAATAAATACACAGATCTCATTCCATCCAATAAAAGCTGTCTTCCCTTCACAAATTCTGCTTTGACATGACAGCAAAATATGCCTTATGTAAGTCTTGTCTGTTGATCTCAGCCACATCTTTTAAGTTCTACTTCAAGGATCCCTTAAATCTCAGAAGTAATTCATACAAGGTTTTTGTAAGTAGTTAAAATTGTGTCTTGCAGAAAGGAACATAAATAAAAGGAGAATGATATGGTTTTGGTATAGCTGAAACTCATAATCGTGCTTTAAAATGGAAAACATTTCAGGAAGGGTGTGCTTTTAAGATGCCAATGAAATATCATGTTGTCATAGGCTAATGATTTCCTGTTGCAGTATAAATCCCAAGGCAATCTTAGGGCATTTATTTTCAAAGCCAGACACAATGATTCTGTGAAGTTACTCCAATTATTTTCTGTCATTTTAAATGTCTTGCTTTTCCTTCCAAAGTCTCTCCCCCCAAAGCCTCAAGAAACAGTCTATTTATTGCTCCACAAAAAGACCTTGTGCTTGGTGCTGTAATTTTTTTCTGGGGAGAAATCAACCCCCCTCTTCATGAATCACAGATCATCCATGACAAATTGTGGCTCAACTCACTCAAGGTACCAACAGCTCTGACAGCTGTTTTGAGTGAAACCTCCATACTGGGGCTGTGTCATGAGCTGTTACAGTCAATTGGCTTGAAAATATCCCAAGTCCCCAGCCACGAGAGGAAGCAAACCAACAGGGGCTACAGGCACTGTCATTACTAGACCACCCTCAGACCTAGCTGCACCCTTGGGCAATCTACAACCTGCAGCAGACCACTCCATGAATCATCAATGGCCTTTCCCTTTCCCTCAGCTTCCTGCAATTCAGAGCACATCTAGTGCTCAAAAGGCTTTATCAACATTATGAATATAGTGCAACACTTATTCTAAAAAGCTACATCCCTTTTCTGGTGCTGAAGTTCAAGACTGTACTGAACTTTGGAAAAGATGCTTTGATGCTAGAAACTCACCTGTGTGGCAGAAGATGCTTAACTGCTGATCTAAATGTACTGAACACTGTAAAAAACTTCAGCTGATAGACTCCTGCGCTAGAGTCACTGCACTAAATAGGTTAATGCAAGATTACATACCTATTAGAAAAGGTATAAAAAATATTTTATATACCAACAGATGGCTTAGAAAGAGAAAGGGAGCATCCACAAACCCCTGGATAACTTTTGTATAGATGTAACTTACTTGCAGAGGTCCAACTTCCACTACCCATAGAAGACTATCTTAACATATCCCAGGGCTCAGTACTGGGACTAGTTCTGCCTAATATCTTTATGAATGATCTGGACTAGGGGACCAAGTGCATGCTCAGTAAGTTTGCAGATAACACCAAGTTGGGCAGAGTGCTGATCTGCTAGGAAGGCTCTGCACAGGGATGTGGACAGGCTGGATCGATGAGCAGTGGACAACTGCATGACATTCAACAAGGCTCAGCGTTGGGTCCTGCATTTGGGCTATGACAACCCCATATATCACTAGAGGCTTGGGGAACAGCAGCTGGAAAGCTGCCCGGTGGAAAAGGGCCTCAGGGTATTGCTGAGGTATGAGTCAGCAGTGTATCCAGATGGCCAAGAAGGCCAATGGCATCATGGCTTGTACCATGCAGCAGCAGAACTAGGGAAGACACTGAGGTGCTGGAGCAGTCCAGAGAAGGGCAATGAAGCTGGTGAAGGATCTAAAGCACAGTCTTATGAGTTGTGGCTGAGGGAACTGAGGTTGTTCAGCCTGGAGAAAAGGAGGCTTCTGTGAGACTCTGTTGCTCTCTACAACTACCTGAAAGGTTATAGTGAAGTGGGTGTTGGTCTCTTTTCCGAAGTAAGAAGCAATGGGACAAGAGGGAAATGGCCTCAAGTTGTACCTGGGGAGGTTTAGGCTGGATATTAGCAAAAATTTCCTCACTGAAAGGGCTGTCAAGCACTGGAATAGGCTGCCCAGGGAAGTGGCTGAGTCATCATCACCTTCCCTGGAAGTATTTAACAGACATGAAGATGTGGCATTGAGTGTTTTGCAGTGGACTTGGCAGTGTTAGGTTAATGGTTGGAGTCCACGATCTTAAAAGGTGTTTTTGAACCTAAACAATTCCATGATCTATAATGGCCAAACTTCAAAATATATTCGCCATTAATTCCAAGATTTTTATTATTATTATTCATTTCAGGATCAGCGGCAACAAATTTCAGATGCAGCTTGTTCTGCACTGATGAACAAAAACAGTAACTATTTCCTACTTGAAGTCTGTGCATGAGTGGCTTCTTATTCTTAATACTTTATGAAACTCTTGTAAAAGTTTTAATTTACAAATAGAAGCATTTCCAATTCAGTCTACTGGAGTATTTTCAACTCTAAAAATTATCCATATGTTATAAAATGGAGAATTAAGGAACTTTTGAAAATTCATCTAACTAGAACTGCTTTTCAATGACATTTATGCTTTCTGACATCAGATAACTTATCTAAGCTGCAGAAAAACTCAAAAATAACCTAGCACAGTGTGTGACAAAAGATGTTTTCAGCACCTTTAAGAGCAGGTTATTAAAACTGAGTACTGTTTACTGCATTAAGTGCATTTATTTACATACTTAAGTAGAGGGATGTATAAATCAAAAAGTAATGGTCAGGCAACAACAACCCACAAACAAACCCTAAAATAAAATCCTCTGCAGACTGCTGTTTGTTGTAAAAATTGACACAGGCCTTTTGTTTCAGAAATTTGTGTTTAAAGCATTCTGGTACTAACCTTTAAAGGTTTTAGTCGTTCAGATTAATCTAACAACTCCAGTGCAGCTACTGTCATGGGCTATGGCTTTTATACTGGGAGGTACTGTAAAAATTGAGGTACCTTCCTACCCAAGTCTGTATTTGCCAAGTCCTGTAACTGCCACACTAACCATTCAGACTGCAAGAGGGAAGGGGAGATACTCATTTCTCATGGCGAGTTTTTTTGCTACTGTTTAACAGAACTTCAGCTAAAATAACTTAACATGGATAAGGAGACGAGCAAAGAAATAGAAAATTCTGAGATGAAGAGATGGAGTGATTACATAGGGAAAAAAAGGACCTGAGCAGGGCTGAGCTGCTGGAAAATGGAGGCCACAAGAAGATCATGGCTAAATGGAAAAGGATGAAAATGTAGCAGATACAACATTAAAACTTCATGTTATTTGTATCCCCACACACAAAACAGAGATTTAATACCAAACTTCTAATCTTATGCCTCTGTTCTCAAATTACATTCATGAAAATTTGTTAATCCCATGAACTAAATGAATGACTGCAAGATAATGATTCTGCCCTGCTTGTGGGGTTTAAGTAAGTATGAGATAAGTCAACCCACACTAAGCAAAAAGAAAACAACATACAGAATTCCTGCTTGTCTAGTAGGCACCATGTGGTCTATGGGGTAAATGAGGCAGGATCCTACTGATGGGGAAAGGTATGACCACAGAGTTAGCAATGCGGTCACAATATAAAAGCCCATAGGGAATGAAGTCAGGTCACATGGACAGTTCCAATTCTGACGTTTCCCCAATGAGGTCTTCTGGGGGATTTCAGCGTTTGTATTTTTTTTAAAGCAGTGCTTAATATAAATGATTATCTCATTCACTATCAACTTTGCTGCTTTTGAATAAGTAAGTTTTCTGAATGAATAGTGTATTCTGCAAGGAGACACTTTACAACTCCAGAAAAAAAGAAGCACTACTTTTTTCTCTTTTTAACTATCCCCAAAGATGGCACCGTAATTTGGTGTTTACAGATTCACTTACATGAAGGGTATACTTTGAGGATGAGTTCTGTAGGAAGAATTTTTTAAGCAGATATGCAGCATTTTCCTTAACTCATTAACCAGAGGCAAGAAGGTAGGTCTCTGCCAGAGACCCTTCTATACTTTATGTTTCACATGAACTCGAAGTTCTCATGATCACTATTCCTCTAGACTTTGTTATGGTAGCACCTGGGCAATATAAGGAATACCGTCTGTGGGCCTGTTCCCCCAACTCCATGTACAGACCTTCGTAACAGTACAACACTCTAATATTAGATAGACAAGTAAATGACTACAAACACAGCACAACACATAAGGTATTTCTATAATCAAGCAAAAGTATGTTTCATGAAGATTATACCATTCCTTTCAATACAGAGCACTTGGGTTGCACCAAGAATGGAGATCAGATTGTTCTATTACAATACACTGTGCAATTACAAATAATTTAAAAAATCATGTTTAAGTCACCAAACTATAGTTCTGAGAAGAAGAACTGAGACACAGTGTAGTTTACCTTTCACCACGCATTTGAAGTCATGTTATTACCTTTTGTAAAACATCTAAAGCTGTAAGTACTGCTTCCTGCAAACTTGTCAAAACTGCTTCAGTGTAAGATGGAAGGATGAAAGGGGAAGCATCGGAACTGATTGGAACTGAAACAGCACCATGCAAAATGACACCCAGCTTTTGAAGATCATCCATGCTGAAACCAGTTTTGATGTGTTGGTAAAGAGCCGGGAATATTTGAATTAAAGCTGTAAGAAAAGGCTGGCTGGGAATGAAAGTCAATTTATCACAAGTAACTGGAGGCCTTGTACTTTCTGAACCAATCCTATACCAGCTGTTCCAGGCTGCCCACCAAAGATTCAAATCTTCAATCTCATCTGCTATTACAGGTGGTTCAGATCCACTGTATCTTCCTATTCTTTCTCCTATGGAGTCAGTTCTCATGAATGATCTGCCAAGACTAGTGGCAGTTGTTGTCCCTACCACCACAGGTACAGAAACATTGATAGCAGGTGGTGTATCAGGTTTCTCTGAGTCTCGGACAGGAGAAACAATTTGTAAGATCTCCTGGAAGCTTTTCAGAGCAGCCAAGGAAACTTCATTGTTTTTACTGAGTGCGGCTGATTGGATGTGATCAAGAAGAACATCCCAGGCTTGGGAAAAGTCTCCTATTTAAAAAAAGAGAGGGGAAAAAAACATCAACTTGGAACGGACTTCATCCTCTTCCCACCCACTCTGTTGCTAAAAGACTGTTCATGTACTTGTTGCTCTAATACACAGAAATTTAATGAGGTTAGACAATGGCTTGAATGACTTTCAGAATGTATCAGTTCAACCATAACATGAATGAATGTAACAGAGAAACACACAAATATGAAGAATGAAACAATGTATCTACATTCATGTTGAATTCACTAGCAAAAAATCACATACGCCATCCCATATCAGAAACATGCATTTTCTTAATTCAGTACAGTGAAACAGATTAGCTGTTATACATACCAGATGCCTGTTGATTTAAGCACGTACAAGGAATTAAGAGTCAAATGTATAGTCATGCAATTGACTTATAAAGAACTGATTTTAAAACGCCCTGATAACTGTACTGTGGAGAAAGATTGCTTTTTTTTTTTGAAGTCTGAGTTTTTCACTGATTTTAGCTTTAGCTTCCAATTTTCTATGTCACTAATTACAGGCTCTGAATAACTAAAATTCTCCTGTAATGGTTTATTTTTTATTCAATTTTAATTCAGATTGTATATAGTTTAAAATCTACTACATTCCTGCAGATGACCAATACTCCTGATAGCTACTAATATGTTGATAACTTGTACCACAAATAACCAAAATAAAATAAAACACTACTTATTCCTAGTTTTTATATATATATATATAGAAATATATAAATTGCATACTATGGGATGGTGAAATTACATTAATGTAATGCAAATTATACACTCCCTGTTTCTTTATTGCCTTCTCCTTATAGAAATTAAACATTAGGTCATTTACCAAGCTACCGTAAAATACTATTACATACAATTTTACAACATAAACGTTCAATACTTCACTGACTTTACCAGCGAGCTCTCTTTATGTTGTAAGAGCACTGGTTAAACTTGACACACTGATGCCATGGAAGAGTTCCAGGCAATGTTGCATAACCTTAGAAAGACAAAAGGAAAGACATTCTCACAACCAGAAGAATGGAGAAATTATTACTCTTAACAGGCTGTTAAAAATTAAAGCTATTTGGCACCCAGAATTGTGACTACTGCGATTTAATCTCAAGGACTATGATACAGAAGATTAAATTGGTACTTACAATTTTTTGGCTCTAAGGAGCATGAATTAAAAACTCTGTAATTTTCATGACATTTGAGGTGAGACAAAACAGAACACATTTTAAAGCTAAGATTACCATTCTTGCCCAGTACTTTAACTTTCTGCTCTTGTATTTTTATTTTTTTTTCAGTTAATTACTGTATAACTTTAAATTTTACCTAAAGGCTGCAGTAAGTATCTCCTGGTGTTAAAAATTCTTGCGACTCCAGCCAGTGTTAATACCCATGTCTCAGCCCACTGCTTCTCAGCTGTGTCCCTTGAGTGATGAATGAGAATGTTGCCTCCTCCTGATTCAATCTTCTCTTTGTCAGCTGTGGTAGAAGATTCTCGAACCCTATCCAATAGGTGAAATAAGACCTGCAATAGTCAGGAAAAGAGGGAACAGGCAACTTTTCAAATAATATAGCTGTGTTCATGGTAAAACAAGAAAGAAAACCAGTAATTTTTCAATTATGTCACAGGGTCACCTTGAATATTCCCTTATTCTAAACAGTCTTTGCAACAGCTAAGAGTAAGAATCAGCCAACTGATGTTCACATGAGAATGGTTAGAAACAGCATGATCAAAACCACTGAGAACAGTGTTAACACTAACAGAAGGCTAAAACCAGTGGATCTCAGATACCTCATAGGTACAATAGCCAGGCTCAACTACAGCCTGATTTTTACATAAGGCACAACCAACACGACTGTGATCCAGAACAGGGTATTTCACAGATTCTCTCAGAGAAGAGAGCCAAAAGCTCGGTCTAGTATCAGATCAGCCCAATCACATGACCCTCAAACATCTCCATATTTTTGCACAAAAAATAAGTCATTTCTCCTTGTAGGAAGCAAACAGACTTTTATCCAACTCCTGAGTAAGAAAGTAATGATCAAAATACAAAATCTGCATTTCATAAGAGGCTTTAAGGGCCAGAGGAAGTGTAAAAAAACACCCCCACTCCCCAAGAAATCACATTTCTGCCACCATATGCTGTTGTCTTTAAAAATCTTAATAAACTAGCTAACTGATATTAAAATAGCATGTCAGTGGCTATTAAAATGTGAATGCAATTTAGAAAACCTTCAGTGGAATCTTGCATATCATACCTTCCATATTACTGTGTGCCATGTTGAATGTTGCAATAAAGTTCCATGAGCACCAATAGTAGAAAACAATGTCTGCCCAGCGCTCTTCCTAACTGCAGGTCGGGGATCCACACACAGCTCTCCAAGTTTGGCGTACAGGCATAACCAAAGACAGTCAAATGGTGATGCAGGATGAAAAGGTCTATTCAGCATCACTCCCTTTTCTTCTGCCTGTTTCTGCAACACTGCTTCTTCTTTGTTTAGCTCCTTCTCAATTATTTCACCTCTTTGGAAAAAATAGTCCGAAATATTCCACTACAAAACAAATAAGACATAAGCTGTTGTACAATAAAAATATTATAATGACCTTAATAATCATGCAGTAAATTATTTCTCATTTTTATATTTAAGAGTATTTTGTGAAGTACATCAAGATACTAATTTCCCTGCAATGATGGAAGAAGATCAGCACATAAATACTAAAAGGTATAGAAAGTATTTTTCTTAGCCTCAGCTTTAAGGTTCCATTTACACCTGAAGTACTAGAAAAGGAGAGAGTGTATTAAAAATAAGATACTGATGAACATGGTTACAACACCACGCTATTTCTTTAACTAACCCTGGAGTCATGCAGATTAAAGATAAATTGTGCTCACTAGATTTACATACAATTCCGAATGACAGCATGGGAGTTCACTAAGGACTCGAAAAATAGGTTTTGGCTTTAATTTGTAGCATTGACTACAGATTAATCTTAATTAAAAAAAAAGAAAAAAAGAAAAAAAGAGAGCCAGAAGCAGCATCACTGTCTTCAATATAAAACTCACCAACAAACCAATTGACGTTAAGCTAATATTTAACTCTTGATTGTGAAGTCCAAAGCTTCCTGCAACTTCAACAACTATCTGTAGACAAGTACAAGGCATTGTTGGAAGAAAGTCTGTCACAACCAACTGAAGACACTGGAATGCAGTCCGGATTAGGGACTCTCTTAAAAAAAACAAAACAAAAACAAATCATGCACGCACTCATTTCTAATTTCTTCAAGAGCACAGCAATGTTTTGAATACAATACCTCAGGAGACAGCATTATTTATGTCTATATAAATATCTATTTATATCTATCATATAAATATCTATTTAACGGCAGTTACTTTGAAAATATTTTGTCTAAGATATTATGTAGTATAGAAAAGGTTCGTGAGAAGGAGATCTCAGAAGCAGCAAGGTCATCTTTAACTAAAACCTTGGAATCCTGGAATACAGGATGTTCACTGACCAGAGGGAAGACTTTTGTGAAGAAAGTGTCATGGTCAGTAAGTTTATAGGTAATGTATGATAACAGTGCTTGCATTCTGTGCTCACAGCTATAACTGAGGTAAGAAATTCAGCTGTTTCCCAAGGAAAATGGGGCTTGCTTAATTTTTTTCCTACTGTAGTTGGTATGATGTTGGCAGACAGTGCTATGTAATTAAGTAGATTATTCTATATGCTATGCTGGAGGAGACTAAGATATAACACAAGATCTTAGTAACATATTGAGTTATCTGCCAGCGAGGCATGGGCTTGAGATAAAAAGGGATCTGAAAACCGCCTTGAGAAAGAATCTCTGTTGGTTCTCATCCATCAACAAAAAAAGCGAAAATCAAAAGGCATGTAGGAACCACAGAACACATTGCACCAAGCAGGGAAACAGCAGGTGCCAAAGGAAGCATGGTTACCAAAAAGAGGATGCTCACAACCATATATGTAAACATCCTCAGGGATTTTGGGGAGTGCTACTGCTAGAGCAAGCAATACTGATACAAGGCCAAATCTTTCAAGCATTTGAAGGGGCCCTAGGAGGTCTTCATATGACCAGAAGACAGAAGCTAAGGTGGGGTGGAAGGAGAGAGATGCCAACATGAATTCCTCTGATACCAGGGTTATTTGATGACCTATCCTGCAGCCAGTCTTGACTAGCACCAAAAAAGGAATAATATGGTCTAAGTGTGCGGGTACAGTTCTTGGTGCTTACAGTTCCAGGGTCCGATGTTCATTTTACTGCTCATTTCAAAAAACTCCCTGCAACTTCACCTCTTCCCATTGTAACATTCCCCCTCTGTTGGCAAGAGTCAGCTGCACTAGTCAGTCAAGGGATTCACCCACAGCAAGTGAATAAACTTCCACCCTTGTGCTACCAGCACCCATTTAGGGAGGAAGGCTTCAACAAAAACAGCGTTCAGAAGATGCCACACACTAGAGACTACCTAAAGATTTTGGAAGAAAAAGAAACAGAAGAACTGTGTGCAACAGCCAAGCCATACAGAATTATCTGCAAGCACCAGACACATGTCCAGCAGACGGTTAAGATCAAATGAATTGGCATCAGGAGTACTCCTCAGTGGATACTGCATGGTAATCACAGGAGACACCAGAGTGGAACAATACCTTGTTCTTCCGAAAGATTTATTCAGTAAAATAAAAGTGTGCTACAGGAAAAATTAAAAATTTTACTTTTGTTGAGTACAATTGTTCACAAGCTAAAAATAACAATGAAAATGATGGCTATTATTGAGGTGACTATTAAAGTGAGGAAAAAAAGTGGAATTATTCTACTGCTCTTATCTTACTCGATTTTAAAATTTCATTTCCATCACTTACCCTTGATCACTTCGGATTGCCCCCATGACTCCAAGCACCAGTGGCCAACCAGGTCCTAAGCTGTCACCTTGACTTTGCAAAATCTGTAGCACACACTCCAACTGCTTGATCCTGATATCGGGATGACTAATGTTTGACAGTTCCTTTAGCGGATTCAATAAAAGCAACTGCAGTCTCTAAAAGTAAACAATAAAGCATAGTAAGGATACTAAAATTTAACTGATCCTTTCAACTTTACACTCACCCAGCAAGGCTACACTCAGCTTCCTTTTACAGAGACCTTGAAAAAACTACCTATTGAACTGAGGTTCAACAAAAAGAGAGGTTCACTGAACCTCAACAAAAGAGAGAGTAAAAATATCAGAGTGTTTTATTAATAATGGGTTGAATAGCAGTGATTTAGAAGGGCAGACAATTTATTTTTAACCTGTCACCTTATCACATATACAGTTCTAAAGATTCCGGAATTGTTTTACACTCAAGAGGGTGATCTGTAATTTGTTCTAACAAATGGACATAATATGCAAGCCTCACCACTTTTGTTATGCATTTGAAACAAGGAAGGAAGGTAGTTCATTAGAATGCATGAGGTAATTTTCAATAGTTACACTGGAACATTACAGCTGTAGGCTATATAAACTCAATAGTAAACTTCCTTTATGAATGCCCCTAATTCATTGAACTGTAGAAAATTTCCTCAAGGGAAGACTTTGATTTCACGTTCATTTTAAGTTCCAGAAAAGGAGGAAAGCAGCTGCTCTTAAACTTACTTTACCTGATTTTGAGATAGTGGAGGATCATGGCTGAATGTCAGTCCTGCTTTAATGAGAGAAGTTAAAGCTTCTGCTCCCCATTCTCTCATTCTGGAGTTCGGATGCTGACACACCTGAAAGCACATCAATGTTTTGCTTAAAGTCACTTTCGTTTAACCAAGATTTGAATATATGTAACATATTAAAAAAAAGGTATTTTTAATTATATTAGAATTTATGTACACTATTATAATATTTTTACAACAACACAATAAATCTCTAGATGATAAAATAATTTTAACAGCAAAAAATAGTATCTTTTGGACAAACATACCTTCTGAATAAGGAAGCAACAGGAAGCAGTGAAAGACACAGAAGGAAAAATAATGAAAACCACAGCAGTTCAAGCCAATACATTTTCCAAAATGAATATACTAACTGCTAATTCAGAGAGTGATTGGTTAAAAAGCACCAAACAACTCTTCAATGAATGCCTGAAACTCTCAGGTTTAACTTTGCCTTAAGCTACTATAAAATTCAAAGCTTCATCTTTCACACATTGCTTCACATAATCAAGAGAGGAAGCACGACAGTAGCCAACACAGAAAGCATCTGCTCTTCTATATTCTCAAATACAAAAAGTAACTACACAGTGAATACAAAATAAGCCTTACACTCCATTATTTCAAAACAGTAGCAAGCACTATTTCAAGCTGAAGTTTCAAATGTGCGGCTTCTCTTTGTGAACCTATCTAAACCTAACAGTTTTGCTAACTGCTTTTTTTTTAAAGCAGAAAACTTAAAAACGTTTTGCAAATCCAGTTCATAGATACCTAGTATGAACTGTACTCCCATAACTGACACACTACCCTGAAACAAATCAGGTAAGTCTACCGTTTCATTGACCTCTGCACAATTATTTCCACCCACCCTTCCAGCCCTAGCTCAGGCAGTATGAAAATCCAGAATCAAAGTCCAAGGAAGGATCATTAGGAAGCCTGGTGGTTTTGTGTTCTGGACATTCCCTTACCAATCACTAGCCAAACTGAAAAAGAGGACAATGCAGAAGAGCCAGCTTAATGTTCAAAAATGAGGTCAAGAAATAGCTACTCTCCTGAATTACATATATTTTTTTACCTTATGTAAAAAAAAAAAGAGAGAGAATTCAAACTATGCCATCATGCTCTGAATTTGACCAGGTAACCAGTTCCTGAGACAGGGAACAAATTTTTCCCTCAAGTTGGGTTTAACTGAATTTAGCATTGGTGTTCTCCTTCCTTACTGTACCTCAAAGATGATCTGCATAAATCAGGTTACAGATGGCCTCTTCTTAATACTGTTTGAAATAATGCACTGGTTCTAAGGCAGTCTAATACTTTCTGGAAAATGAGGAAGAAAAACTTTCTCCTTTACCCACTTTAAATCAAACCCTGTTCTTGCACTTCTCTCTTCTACATATCTGTATAGAGAATTAAAACTTTACAATTATATTCCATTACCTGTTTCTAACTTCAAATTCAAAAGTTAAGATTTTTTTTTTCCTTGATAGAGCATATTTCTCATGTTGAAGTTAAAATACTGAAGAAATATAAGTAGGATTATGACCCCTATTTTTATATTTGTACAGTATTTTCTCTAAGATAACATTCAAAATGTTGGCTTAAACATTTTTAAAACAAGCAAACCCTTTGTTAGTATATCTAGTGACTTCAATCTATCTGGTACGGATGCAAAAATATATATTAAAATCTTCCTAGATATTTGTACTATGTGAATCCAAAGTGAAATCTGTTTGTTACCTTCGTTATAATATATATATGACATACAATAAAATGATCATTTTAAACATTGCTGTGTTTAAAACATATAAGGACTGATGGCACCTAAAAGTCAGTAAGCTATATTAAAATATTGGAATTTATGTATATAATTTCACTTCTAAAATAAAATTGTGAAGCATTCAAGTCGCAAAACCAAAGTGCATGTAAAAGCAATCTAAATTGTTTTAAAAAACTACACTTTATAAATGTATTTTCACAAGATCTTTATTAATACAAACTAACTTCTAGTACAACATATAAAAGCAATTATTTACCTCCAGAAGATGACCGGTCAGAGGTCTCCAAAGAATCTCAATCCTGTGCATGTTAACTAGTCCTGTTTCCAGTAATTTAGCAACAGCAAAAAGTGATGGTTCCTTAATAAAATGGAATTAGAACACACGACTTTGAGGTGACTCAGATAATGTCAGAGCCTGCTGCTACATTATAATTTACAAATTAAGGTGCAACTCATCTCACTGAAGTACTGTGTTTTGTAGGCTGTGTATGCTGTCACAACAGCTTGGGTAGCATGGCTGGGAAATTTCCACAGCATCTGCAGTACTTCATGAGAAGCCACAAGGGGGTAGCAACAGCATATCATGAACAATACTTCCTTCATAATTTTTCCTATAGTTTTCCCCCAGTTTGACAATAACCAGAGTGCTGATGTTCCTTTCAAAACTAAAATATTTACACAGTCCTCCCTCCAAACAGTTTTATAACATACGTTACTAGCCAAATAGTCTTTTTCCCATGACAACTTTTAAAGTTAAGTTTATATATGAACAAGCAATAAAGGATATTTCATTTAGGAATCCCTTTATGCTTTATATTCCATCAGCTTCATAAATGCCCTGCAGGAATATCGTAATTTTCTCATTCATCAAGTACATATGCAAATATTTGTGATAAGCTTTTTCTAATTTTCAGTTATATTTTTTATATCAAGATATAGCCAAAATTACTGTTGCGCTGGAATCTCTCTGTTGTTATTTCTGCTGATAATTTACTCTTATTTTCAATTTATTTTAAACACAAACTTTGCTTATTTTAATTCATTCGCTGTTGCTGTAATTGGCAAATACTGTAACGCAAATTTTCTGTCACCATTATCTCTAGTGCAATAGATCAAAGAAAAACTTTCAGAAACTCTCCTCTGGAATTACATTCTGACTAAAATATATACTCAATCTTTTTCAATCACGGGGTCTTTAACCTTTCTGGCTAAAGGTTGTTTACTGAGTACTATCATTTTCCCAACTAAATATGAGTTATCAGGGGGTTTTCAATATCTAAATTGTCAGGCTTCTTCTGAAGTGTATTCTAAGATAAAAATGAAACAAAACTGAGCACCTCACAGAACATACTGTGCTATTCAGAATCCCTAACCTCTGAAATTAAAAGGGCTTTTAGAAAGTTTTATCCATCCACAATCTGATAAATAGAAATACATGACATTCCTTAATTAACAAAAAACAGCAGGAATGCAATGAGAATGTTCAAGAGAATTTAGTAACTGTATGAAGAACCATTACAAACAAGACATTCTCTGGTTCATAATTTCTTTTTTACTCTAGAGTATCAAATGTATTACTGTCTTAATACTGGAAACAGTTAGCTTAAAGGACTCTGGAAGTGCTCAAAAACCATGTAGATGAGGCCCTTAGTGACAAGGTTTAGCAGTGGACTTCACAGCTCTGGGATAAAGGCTGGACTTGATGCTCTTAAATGTCTTTTCCAACTTAGTTGATTCTATGATTCCATGATAAATGTACCTCTTCTGCCTGTTTCACAAACACATCTAAAAATAAACTAAAAAACTATACCTTATTGTTTCCATAGGCCATATCCATAGCTTCCAGAGACAAGGAGCAAAGGGCATTTATTAAGTGATGTAAAGACACGTCGTCGAGGTATCTGAAAAATAACAGCTATCAAAACACTGCCAAGCTCGATACACACACGTTATTTTAATTATCAAATAAGGTTTCTTACTGTGAGCTTTCAAAAAGCCTTGAAAGTATATTGGATATAACTGGCAGATCAGTCATAACTGCTGTAGTCAGAACCTTGAAAAAGAGACAGAAATGTCTTACAGACTGCAACAGAAAATACTACATAATCATTAACTGTAAAATCATGATCATGCTTACTGTGCTGGGCCCTTCTACAGCTCTTCCAGGTTTTAACGCACCCCCAACACCAGGCTTCAGTCCCAGAATCCACACAAGGTGCTGAAATACAAAACGATCATTTTCAGAAAAATAGCTTTTTCAGGCTCCTCTTAGAAGGAAACGGATGATGTACATGAGCTAGCTGGCAGTCTTCCAGCCAAACAGAATTCAGGAGAAATTCTACAGAACTTACTCAAGGCAATACAAAGTACACCATGAGTAGAATCAAAGCTTCCTCTACTGCTCACATAAGAACTCAAACCCAAATTATGGCAAAAAAGGGAGGCATAAATATTTCCTCTATACCTGAAGAGTAGCCAGGACAAGTTGCCATGATGTACCAAGAACAGCTCCATGGCAGTGAGCTAAGTTGAGTAATGTCCTCATACACTGGATATTTTTTGAAGTCAGCTAAAATAAACCACAACAAACAACCACACTATTATTTAATTATTCTACAACACTGTTTCTAGGAAACTTGCAATTTTTTATTAAACAGCTGAAAGATTACATTTTGTTTGCACTGATGCAATATATCTTTTTTAGAGAAGTAGTTCAGCATCCCCTCTTCTCTCAGTCTTATCTTGCTGGGGTTGAATACGATTTGATCACTGCCCTCTCCTCCCAGTTTCACATTTTATCGAATGTGAAAAGACACACGTTGGAGTACTTCACCTTTAAGTGCATCTTCTCCACAAAATCAGAGTCTATCTTAAAAAACCCATGTAAGTGGACCTTCATACACAGGCACATAATAGAGCCAAGATTTAGGGTTTTTCAGATGCAATGGCTGGCAGCTGCTAAGATAAGTCAGATGAAAAACAAGAGTAAGTCTTCCTTACACTTAGAGAACTTTGCTCTCCAGGGCTGCTCCAAATTAAAAGCTTAGCTTAACATTGCCAATAACCACTATTTGTAAGAATGCTGTTTATCGGTTGCCTATTTTTGAAACACAGTGAGAAGCAGAAAGAAGCTGTTAAGCAGGGTGAGATCACTTACAAGTTGTACTTACCATTACTGTTCCCTGTGGCTGAAGAGCTAAGGGTTGCCCTACTGCTACGACCTGCTGGTGAGACTCGCTTGAGGGACTGATCATTTGAACATTCTGTCCCTGAATGGAATACGCTAGAGGAAAATAGAGAAGGAAAAAAAAAATATAAGATCTGTATTTAAAATCCAGTACTTACTGGTAGTAACAACCACCTCCTGGCAAAAGCCGTCCAGAGAATTTTTGTTCCACAGTTTTAAGGTAGGTCATTTTGAGACCTTTAGTTGTATTTAGATTATTACATCATTGCCTTACAGAGTTAAAGGAGCCAGTAATTACTCCTTCTCACTATTAGATACTGCTTGCAACATATTAATACATTTTATGTCAGGTCTGGGATATTTGTGCTATAATACAAGCATTAGACTATGTCTCAACCCAATTATCTGTGGTAATTGTGTGTAAATAGTATCACTGTGTGCTATCACTGTACTAGGGCACTCAAAAAATGAAGGTGTCATAAATACTATATCATGAAGTTTTTCCAATACAAGACTTCAGGACACTCATTTTATAATTCACCTGTAAAAAGAAGAGTAACCTACATAAAATAACTGAAGTTCACTGCTTCATTTCTATAGAGATTCGTGTAGCTCAGTCACGCATACTGCTTCACAGACTTAAGATCTAATAATAAAGTTAGCTTCTGGGCTGGAGTAAAGGTACTGGTCCTTATTTCCAAATTACGGTATTCTGTTTCAAATTCATATTTATATCAATCTGCATATTCTCCAGATAGTTGCATTTCTTAGCACATAGTAACTCATTCAAAATTAGAAATTGAGTACATCCTCAACTGGCATATCCCATGAATTACAACATTCTCTCAGGATGTGGGGAATACCAATTCAACCTCTTGTTAAGTGGAACAGAGATCAGAAAGGAAGATCTTCCACTTACACAGTAACTACTACCCTCACTAGACAATTGTAGAAAAGACTGTAGTAGACCACAAATGCAGGATGTTCTAGTAAACTCTTAAGTATCCGAGTTGCTCAGAGACCCTTTCAGAATTTGAATGCTTTCATCACATATTCCAAAGTATCTTTAAAATTGTAAACAGATCTCCTTAGAATATGAACTTCTGACATATGCTAAGCATTCAGGAAGTTAAGTTCACTAGAATGCTGCAAGACTAACTGGTTCTGGAAAGCAGGCAGTCTAGATCCTGTTTGAGGATTCTAACATAATCTAGTATAGACAAATTCTACAGTCGCATACATCTTTTGAATCGCATCCTGGGAAAACTCAGATTTATTGAAGAACACACGGAAGCACAGTTAGGGAAAACCTATATACTTACATTTGCTGGACAGAGCTGCAGTTGTGCTGTTTAATACAGTAAGGGCATAGTGAGGAGGCAAGGATCCTTTGCAAATGGCAGTGATAAAGGCATCTCTTGATGTTACAAGACCCAGTCTTCCACAAAGTGCAGCCATGGTCAGTTCTGCTTTTAGAATATTTTCAGTGGCAGCTTCATCAGTGCTGAAAGAGTACACATTGTTTAGCAAGAAATAATTCACAGCACGGAAGCTGAAAGAAACTCAAAGGAACAGGAACATAGACTTTAAACCTGTCAACATTACAAAAATTGAAGAGAAAGCATAACCAATCAAAAGAAAAAAATCTTCAGAACCATTTCCTATAGAATTGGTCTTTAGTTCTGAATGATTTAGCAAAGCAGCCTGTGAGGAGGTATTTATCTCTAGTTTCAGAAAATGGTGTTTGATAACAAAAGATTCTTTGAAACAGACAATCAAGTTACCAATGTTATTATCTCGTAAACAGCTTTTCCACTTCAAAGACTACACAATACTAACAAGTACTGAGACATCATTTAGTATCTCATCAACAGTAATCAGAACATAGATAGAATCACTTCAATGTGTTGAAATATTCAAAGTAAAAAGGAATAAAAATAATATAAACAGTTTAAATGCAAGCCTTTGAAAAAGTAATTAATTGTTCTATATTGAAATACATTAAAGGTTGATGCTTTGTTGTTTACTATTAACAGATCCTCACCCAACCTAGCCATCACTAACCAACAAACCTATCTGCTCAGATGCCATGAACTGCACTCCCCAATGCAACTTCCAACTTGACCAGTATCAGAAGTCATTTCAAAATATAGCTGGGAATGTCATCTTTGACGAAAACCAAGAGAAATTAAAGACCAAATACCTCGCATCAAGTAGAAGTGATAAAGCAGCCAGAAGACCACACCAACAAGCATTCACCATTTCTTCCCAGACAGCTCTGCTAACTTGAAAGAAACATATATAACTGTTTATAGCAGAAACACTGTATTTTAATTAATAACTTTCAATTATATATCACAAACAAAATCCTTACTACTGCATCTTTTAAAGCGTGTTTTTATATGTATGTTTAGACAGGCACATACGCATATAGACAAACACGCTCCTACCAGTACTATTTTAACAGTCTCATTTAAAGTAATATTGCTAAAGATGTCACCAGGGCAACGCTTATTCTAAACTATACCAAAAAGATGTAACAGAGGTATAGATAACTATTTTTAATCTCTGTCTGTAAAAATATGCATTCAGAAGCACATAAATGTGGGACAAGAAACTCACTGAAATTTTGATGTGACGGAAAAAATACTCTCCCCTGTATTTATAATTTGCCTTCTTTTTTTTTATTTTCTATTTCTTTAATAGGAAAAAATTACAGACCTATAACCGGCCACAATCATTTCCACACCTTCCTCCCTGCACCAGGCCATGCCAGGATCCTAGGCTGGGCCAGTGCATTCATGCCTGCAGCACCCTGGATAGCTCCACTGCGCTCGGGACAGGTCCCTTTCCTCTCCTCCTGCGTACAACCTGCAGCACTACAGTCTCTGCTCACTCACACACAATTCAAAATCCCTCCTGAGACACAAATCTTTCTGTAAGCACATATACAGACTTCTCATATGCTGCACAAATACATGCTTCAGTTCCTATTTGTACTGCTCTTAAAGAAGTTCTTCCCTAAGTACTTCAATCTTGCTTGAAATCTCTCCATTAAAATGTTCATCTTTTCATCTTGTTCTAGAAATACATTCTTTAATGTGGTCTTAATTGCCACATTTCATCTCAGTCAGGGTGTCTCTTGCAACCTTGGATCTCAGCTTTAAGCAGAAGGCAGAACGGTAGTTTTGGAGAACAGAATGGCTGTTATCTTTCTCTTACATCCCACGTGTGAAGCAGTATTAGTCGACTATAAGGATTCCATGGCTAAGGTGCTATATAGGAAAGAAGCAGTACATCAAGTATTTTTTTGGAGACTGCTGCTGTTCAGTTACAAAAAAAAACCAAAAAAATCCCCTCCACTTCATTACAACTTTTTACACACGATTTAGAAACAATAAAATTAAGCACCAAAGCATGTATTTTAATTTGCTTTATGTAAACCTTCTGTATTTAAATAGTGTTTGCATTTTCAAATACCTAGTTCTTTCTCTGATTGGTCGGACACAGACTGCAAGTCTTGCTGCTCAGACGACTGTGTCAGTAACGAAGTTGTCTCTGCTGTGGTTTGATTGACTGTTTCTGCCTCTCCCAACTCTCCTTCAATCATGGTAGTGATACCACGGACAAGATCCAGTAAACAGTGAAATGCCACTGACATAGCATAGCCTTCAGGAATTGTAGGTGGCTCTACTTTGTCCAACATTTCCAAACTAAAAATTGAAGCATGACAAGTGAGTGTGTAACAGTACCACTGTAATTAAAAACAACAATAAAGAACAAGATTCCAGATGAATGTTAAGTACAAACAGGCCCCAAATACCACCCTTCAAGATCTACAGCAACTCAAGAAAAAAACCAAAACTTTCTTGATTAAGTCATTAAGTAAAAGAGTAAATGAGTCACTAAATAAAAAAGTAAATGAAAGGGAACAAACTCCAAGTACAGTATTCATATATGCAAATATAGAATCATAGAATAGTTAAGGTTGGAAAGGACCTTAAGATCATCTAGTTCCGACCCCCTTGCCATGGACAGGGACACCTTGCACTAAACCATGCCACCCAAGACACCGTCCAACCTGACCTTGAACACTGCTAGGGATGGAGAATTCACAACTTCCCTGGACAATCCAGCAAGCATCACTGAATGAATTATTTTCCTCTTATTATTATTTTACTTAAAACCACTGCAACAGAAACTATTCAGAAGAACACATAGGAACGACATAGAACTACACCGGAACAACAGAGGAAATAGGTCAGAAAGTCATGACAGTGTGAACACACTAGTAACAAACTAAGAACAAATCAGATGTTCCATTATCATTATCTTTGAGTCCATATGACCGGAAAAGCCTGTCATAGCTTGATAATGTATGAGCAAATATTCATCACCTACAAGCACAGGTAAACAATGGAAGCTATTTGTATAAAACGGAAATGTCTACATGATTCACTGCTTAAAAACTATGCAATCAATTAAAACATCACCGCGCTGGAACTGCAGCCTTACTGCCTCTTCAGAAGATCTGTCGAGTTACGAGTCCAACAGGAAACAGATTGTAGCTGCCGCAGGGGAGACAGCCCGTTACAAAAACTACCTGCTTTCCAAACAAACACTATTTCCTAATTTCCTCTACAAGCTACTCTTAAAAAGACTAAGCATTCCAGCTACAGTATATCAAAGACGCTTCTACAAGGTAGTGTCACCACTCCTTTCTGCACAAAAGATTTTCCTTCTCCCACATACGTAACACTGCAGTTATTACCTCTAACTTCCTGAAGATGGCCGCCTTAGATATCCGGGGGCATAGGCAGTATAGGTAAATCAAATGGTCAACATTTCACCCTCTATCTACAAATAAGTGTGTGTGTTATATATATAGTTCTAATTGAAATTCTTAATCAGTTTTATGGACTTTGTGTATTCCTCTTAAAAACACTTACTTCCTCGTGTAAAGAGGAAGACAAGGCATAGTGGTCTGGGAAGTTTCAGGCCTACACTGGCAAAAAAGCCTCTACTAGCTCTGTTCGTAAGTCATATCTAAATTAAATCATTGTGCAGAAGTGTGAGACATGGCCATTGTATGAAAATCTAATGGCAGCAGTAGGATAGAATTAATGCTAGGATGTGACTCAAATCTACAATTAGTCATCTCCCTACATGCAGGGACTGCAGACAAAAGTACACGATAGGAGAAAAAAAATGCTGACAAGACATTCTAGTGACAATTCCATAACCTTACACAGAAGAAAAAAAAACCCAAACATTACTCAGTGGGAATTGTGGAGTCACTGGATAAATACAAAGGTAAGACACAAGCAAGTTCAGAACAGCCCAGGAGACTATGATGATGCTACAGTGTTCGTGCACCAGCTAAGAACAGCACATAAGTAAAAAGAAAAGGAAGAAAAGCAGTAGGTTGCAGCAGTTCGCCAAAGCATGAACTTTCATTCACCTTTGTTAAAAATTTGCACAATCAGATAACATAAAATAATATTCATGGCACTGCTGGAACAAGAAGTCAAGTCAACACATATATGTTAAACTACTGAAATCTGAGAATGAATTTATCCTGCACGTCAAAGGCAGATAAAGGATTTTCTACCTTTAAAAAGCACTGAGAACCAGGCTATTTGCTGATTTCACTGAATATTAGTACGCTCACATTTCATGGGCAATTCTAATCTGGAAGAGATTTACCTTCAAGGGTCATGACTGACATGAAAAAAAATTCCACTACTTTGAAAGAAGTGTAGTATTTGTAGCTTTAAACAGAGAACATGATCTCCATTACACAAAGTCATGACAAAATAATTGGTCATTCTAAGAAGCACTCACAGACTAACCTTTGTAAGTAGGTCAATATATTGTTTGGAATGACCTGGCCATTATCTACCACAATATCCCGTTCAATAAAAACTGTAAATAGAGTAAAGCTGGTTTAAGAAAGCTATTTTTTCACTCCCAGTGATGCTCCATTTGCTTAATACCCCTCAAGTTTGCCATTATACAACCCATCTAAAAGTACGCTAAAATTGTTACATACTGTAGCAAGGCCTAAAGTGAAGAGTTAATACAGGAACAGTATGGTAGAAATTAAAAAAAGAAAAATCCAACAGATGCTAAAGCCATAGGGGACATTTGGATCAGAATTCAAAGCATGCAGGCAAAAAGGCGAAAAATCAGAACCTCTCATGGCACCGACAATAATCCAGAACATACCTCAATGCCATTGAAATGAAAACCTCAATATCCACTGATAAAAAAATCTTTAAACCATCAAGCTGGAAATAAAAATATCTGTCATATACATTTGCAAAACCATAGAGGTACTTACTAGGTAGCTTTAGCACTGCCTTGTACTGTTACATTCAGGATAGGTATCCAAGTGCCTCTGTATTCAAAGGCAGGTAATACAGTCGCGCCTCCTCCCATTCCAAGCACTCCTGGGCTACTTTGTGCTGAGCCAGTATTCCCCGATGCATTGCTTCCTGTTCAGAAAAACAAAGTGATAAAATTAACCCATCTAACTTTAGTGATCAGTCAACACCCTTTTTATATATTTAGTTTTTAATTTGAGATACAGAATGAATCTGAGTCACCCTGCTCAGTAATAAAAACCACCACCAACAGAAAAAACTATTTTTGAGCTCCCTCTGCTGTCTGAAACACTATCTTATGTGCAAAGCAATGAGTTTAAAAGACACAGCTGATTGATGATAACTACCTTATTTTCAGTCAGAATAAAATATATATGTGAAAGACACGGCAGCATTCATCACATTCTGCAGACAAACTAAACTTTCACTGGTTTTGATAAAATAATATATATTTTAGTGCTATTGCTTGATTATCACTAACTGAATAGTTGCATCTAGAACATCTAGTAGGAAAGAGAGGTTAATCGTTCCAAGAATACACTTTAAAGATTTCAGTCATGAAAAATACACAAGAAGAGACGGAAAGAAAACTGCACTGTTTGAACCTGTTCCATGGCAAGATAGGAGAAAACAGACTCAGGGAAGAGCTGACAACATGCCAACCAATAGCTAGGAAGGAACAAATTTTGGTTCTAATTTAGAAAGCCAAAAAAAGTGGATAAAGGGACAAGGAATTCTGTATATATACACTTCTTACATGTAAGAGGAGGTCTATACTTACTAGGAGTAAGTATCACATGTTTAGACTCACTGCACAGACAATGTGAAGAGAAAGGCAGAGTCCACATGAACTCATTAGCACCTAATACATCAACATAACAACTGCCATTTTGGTGTGCTTGCTTTTAATATATAGTGAGACTAAACTATTAATTTTGGTAATATGAATACACCCTGAAACCTATGCATACTTTTTAACACAGTAAAGCTTAACAGATTGAAACAACAAAGTCATGCTGCAAAACAGAAGTAGTTAATCAAATGTTGCCACTAATACAAACACAGTTAAGACTGGTGTCATTTTCTGTGATCCCATTGAGCAATCAGACATATACAACTATTTTTATATCAACGTAACTCCTTGAAGTAGTAAATATTACACCAGTATAACAGAAAAGGTACAAAGCTTTGGTAGATGCAGCTTTCAACTTCTCCTACAAAACAACTACTTTGCTGTAGCCTGAACCTCAAAAGCCAACTACAGCAGTATAAGGTGTAACTGTTCAAGGCTGGATTGGAAGCGGCTTTGAACAACCTGATCTAGTGGAAGGTGTTCCTGCCCATGGCAGGGGGGTTGGAATTAGATGATCTGCAAGGTCCCTGTTTTCACATTACAGAAAAAGCAAAGATAATCTGTAAAACTCAGATCCTTCTTTTTACCCCTTGGCCTCCTCAGGCCAGTTTCACCCCTGAACATCCAGAAGAATTAGTGATTGCCTTCCAGAAGGAAGCAAACACTGTTTTACTACTTCCATTGCACACTGCCATAAATGCCATCCCCACCCAAGGAGAAAGAAATCTGTTAGAAATAAGAAACAATTTCCTCAGAATTTCCCTTAGAAAAGTTGGGAACCAAGGAGCTTGGTTGCTGTAAAAGCTTTGCCCTGCTGACTGGGAGCTACATCTTGCCCACAGGATAGACAGATGAAATCACCTGTTGTACCAGATCTGAAAATACTGATTTGTTTTCAAGCTATATTTCCACCTCAGTGAACAGAGAAGTACAGAACTGTACCAAGCCAAACATACATACTGAATCAAATCAGAATTTTTATTACAAGATGCTGTAAAATTAAGGTTATAGTAAGGACAAGGCTTTACCAGTTTGGTTTGGTGTTGCTGATGTGTTCCCTGTGCTTGGTACAAGAAATAGTGACTGGATGAAGGACCCCAGTGCATTCACAATATCACGGAAAACTTTAGTGGAATGTTGCTTCATATCATACGACTGACAAAAGGACCTGGAAAGCATTTTAGAAGATACAATAAGTATTTGACAAATTAGGGACTGAAAGCATATTTTAACAGCAACCCCTGGCCCCGCTCCCACAGAAGTGCAGACTTACAGCACATTTTAACTGCAAATAATTAGGTAAATTAACATATTTAGTTTTAGGTAAATGCTCCTTTGACAGTGGTAAGAGAAAGAGGGTTTGGAACACTCAAGTAACAGTAATTCAGCCCTTCCTAGATAATAAGCATAGTCTAATGCTTTATTAAAAATATCTTGAAGAGTTTATTGCATTTAAGTTTCTACATATTTACAATGTTTTAGAAAGCATTTTCTACCAGATAAAAATAAAGATTTCTTAAATTTTATGCAAAAGTGAAACTCAATATATTTAATACCTTAATAGCTGAGGCTGCACACAAAGCCTGTGAATAGATTCTACTGCAACAGCTCTCAGCCACTGTGGTTTGTCTGCATCCAGAAACTTAACCAGCAATGACAGAAAGATTTCACATTCTGTTACCTAAAAGATATAGTTTATAGCCATTAAATAAAAAGAAAAAGCCTCCTAGAGATATTTTCTAAAAAAACTTTATTTCACCCTAGGAGTCCCATCCCAGCATGTTTTGCACAGGATCTAAAAAACCCCTTCAATAAGCACTTACTAAAAATTACATAAAAAACATGACTAATAATCATAGTATTTTTGTCAAGTGAATGCCACATATGCAATTGTACTGAAGGAGTTAAATTCCTCAAAGACGTTGCATTGAAGTTCTTACATGTGACAGAGTGAAAAATGAAATGGGGAAAAAAACCAAAATCTTTCTTTAGAATATCTAAAATTCAGGAGGTAAGAACAGCTGAACGTGATTTTCATGCACATTCTGTCAACAGCATTTGCAACACAAGTCAAAAGCCTCTTAACAAGTATTAACAAGCAACCAACAGTATCTAAAGCCAGCAAACCAGATAAAATCAGAAGGTTCCCAAAACTTTAACTGAAAGACAATCAAGTATAGAAAATGTAACAGCTAATCTACCCTGAGAATTCATACAAGCCCATGTTTAATAAAATCATACATGCAGAATACATGTAAATGCAAACACACAGAAGAAGAAAAGAATATTTAGACTTCTCTTCCTTCAGTATATATGAACAGTTCCCAAGAATTAATTAATACTATTACTGACCACAGTCCTGGCATATGCATAGAGAAACGGAATTGTATAAAGAAAAATTGAACATACTCTTACCAGCAAACTGTAAAACTGCTTAATCAAAACAGAAACTACTCTCAGCAAACGCATACAGATGGGGAAGTATGGTTTTTCTACTGGTGCTGGGGAAGATGACGTACTGGAACCTTGCCTGAATTTGATATTTGGGGAAAAGAGCTTTATAACAAGAGGGCATACTCTTTCTTTAAGAAGAAAACTGAATTCCTGATGCTGAAAAAGAAAACAGAACAAATTTTAAGCAGATAATCTTTAATTTCTACCAGTAGCTCTGATTATGCATCTTATTTACATTTGCTGCTATGATCAAGCACCCTGAGTTATGTAAATCCTGGTATAAATTACACACTCAGGAAATGAAAAGGAAGAACGGCATACACCATTGCAAAGCTACTAAAAAGCACGATGAAGTGGCATGGTCAGGTTCACACCCTGCATCCCTCTTCTTGTACTTCGTAAACTGAAATATGCTGCTAATACATCATTCATTATATATTTATTTTTTTAATTCAGCTCCTGTCTCCTAAAATGCATGACTGTAGGATCATGGTGCATTTATATGCAGTAGATCTACACAGTTTTTAGACATGATTCTTGCTTTTGGCAAGTGGAGCGAGGTTAATGTTTATGTAGAAATAACAGTGCCATAAACTAAGTAACAGAGCTGTCATAAATCACGTAAAATCAGAAAGTGCATCTTTGGATGAGATTAAAATGGCAAAACAAAAAGCGAAACAGAGTAAAACATGCTCTACAAAATGCACAAACACAAATCAAGTGTATGGGAATAGAAAAACAGTGGACAAAAAGCACAGAGTATTTCTGCCATAAAACCCCGACATGTAAAAGCTACAGTTCCTTCTGAAAAGTAGCATTCATGGTAAATTAAAGAGGAGTTAATGAAGTGTAGATTTTAATACCCATGTGAAAAGTCTTCCTATTTTCCCTCCAAGAACTACTCACTTGTAAAAACACTTCTGGAAAGTCATTAAGGACTGACTCAAGAAGTTCAAGGCCAAATGTCCGGGTCATTTCTGTCATGCCCACGAGCCAGTAGGGAGCATCAGCATTAACTAATTGACAAAGATCCTTAAAAAAAAATACAATAACATTTACATTCTCAGCACAGTCCTATACTGTCGTAAGTTTACTGAGTCTACAACAAAATCTACACTCTCTCCCCCTTTTGTTATGAGGGATTGTCCAGTTTTAACATAAGTTTTCCCCAAATACTTCTTTTACTTAAATTATTTAGCAAAAGCTTTAAAAAAGAAATTTTAAACTTTGCTGATATGTTTGTAGCAACTGTGCTCATTCCTGCCCTCAAAAATACCTCAAGACCAGTAAATTTGCTAAGTCAAGAAGATTTTAACTGGTATGATGAATACAACTGCTACTATTCATCATATACGGAACTTTAATGCACAATACCAAGCACAAGAATCAAGATTGACTTATAGTAGCAGTATTCGGGTCCTGGAAAAAAGAATCTTCGATTTAACACAGACATGCATGTTTAGCTGTTATTTAAGATGTATAGTAAAACATATTCCTAGGCTGCCACTTCTTCATTTCCAGTCACCTCTCTGGGATATGCATATCACTGCCAATTACAATAAATGCACGTAAGAAAGCCTGAGGCTCTGGTTAAAGACCTTGTCAATATGCCAATAGCAAATTTTTGAAATTTGTTAGAGAGATGTAGAAACACCCAATCATAACTGCAAATGTATGAACATATGCTCCCCAACTACCTGAAAAAGCATATATGCATCCTTAGCACATGGCTTCAGTGTACTGACAGATCTTCTGTTACTATTTCCTTGAACTGCAACTGGCTGGTCAATAATATCTGTGTGAAAACAAACCCCAGTTTTGTTAACAAAGGAACTGTTGAAAATCAAGTACAAACTAAGTGTTCTTACAAAAAGATTCTAGGAGAATGGCCAGGTAATCCTACTCCTAGTTTTCATGTCTACTGAAATAAACATTAGATTGAATACCAACAATCATCAATACCAAGCACTTCTTTCCAATAAATGCTCTCTTCAAAACTACTGACGTGTATTTCACACTCTGTAATCTAAGTTACCTTCACCATAAATAACATGACCACCTCAAATTCCTTCGCAATACTAATGTGAAGACCAGTTCTCAAAGCTTGAAAAATATCTAAGCTTCATATCCTGATGTACTGACTTGGACTGACACAATGGCTAAGGCTTACGTCTTGTTTGAATACAAGTAAATTTATAAAAGACAGCAAAGATTAATGACTGTGATTTTTGTATAATGTTTATAAACATTTTACTACTTCTTTAATTAAAAAAGATAAACACAAGCAAGCAGAGTAAGAAGGAGGCCCACCTTTGTATCGTTCATCTTCAGCAACCACCCTCTCAAATACAACAGTAACAACCTGCCTCACTGTAGCTGCCGCAGTGTTATTTGTGATATTATCTTTTGTGAAGTGCAATCGAAAACAAAGTACAATTGCCTAAAAGGGAGAGAAAAAAAAAAACAATGGAAAGATCACCTTACAACAATATATTTTCATCTTTTAGCTAAGCGCCAAGACAGCTGACTAAGGAATTCTTTCCACTAGTTTGTCAAAAGGCTGCCTGAAAAAAAATGGTTTAAATCATTTTAAATTTGAAGAACCAGAATAAGTTTTATTATCCTGGCCAAACACTCTTTACTAGTCCTTTACAAAGATAATCTAGAACTGGTATTAACTGAAGATATTAAGAAGTATCAATAAAACTACAATTATCATACACAAACACACAGTACTCAACCACATAAAACAAGGTGTATGAACATTAATGTCAAAAGGGCATTCGGATTATAAGGTTAATCACAGAAAGGTCAGTCAACTTCAAAGGTAAAATGTCATTCCTCATCTACATTAAACTCACAATACTTTCACAACCATGTTGCCTCAACTGCTATTATTCCTCTCTAAAGTGCATATTTTTAATGTGTCATTGTGCCGGCAGTGACCTGAATATTGTTTTCCACTGGATTTTGTATTACCTCTAACACATAGTTTAATCCTTATTTATTCTATAATGAATTTTTAAAATCAACACCTGTATGTATATAGAACGCTGTATTTCTTGTTCTTTTGTCCTTATTCCATGTCCTTGCACTTGCATGAACCTCAACCACACCTGGCCATAGCGCTACATGCGCTAAGCCATACAAGATTGAGAATTTTCTTTTGCTGCTTTTTAATGTAAATGACTTGTGGGCTCTGCTCAGATGGTATCCCCATGTTAGTCTGAAATTTTACAACACAATCTTACACCTCTGGGCGTTAAGAAAGAAATGTATTATTATGGAGGAATTAAAAAACAAATTGAAAAGGAAGCCAAAAGAAATCCCGTTTTCAGAGTATAAATATAAAGACAATAGGGACACAACAGAATCAAGAAAGGCCTTCCTCTTCCATTATTTACAAATGCTTCATACGTAAAATTTATCTCCGTTTTTCCTCAGGGATACTGCACATACTATACTGTATGTACTTGGTCGTCACTAACAAAGTCTTACCTTGGACAGTGCTTCATCATGCACAACTGTATTGGTTGTTAAAAGTACAAGAACTGTCTGGAGCAATTTAAGTTCTTCAAGACTATTTTCCATCAGTTGCCAAAGCATATTAATAATGTTTCCTGCTGCAGCCTACAAAGAAATAATTTTTTGCCAACAATTAAGATGCTTACTTACTGGTATATCATGTGTACACATATAAGGACAGCACTGTCGTAACAGTACTTGCCTGTTTATTTATACCATGGGACCACACTGAGAACACAAAGCCAATTTCATTGTCACAAGCTTCCCAAGGTACTTTTAAAGAACTGACAGCAGATACCTCTTAGTGTGTATTTCAAATTAAAACGCACACTTTATTTTCTAGTTGAAAATACAAAAGAAGCTGCACAAAGACTTTTTACTCTCAAAAGTCATTCACATTGAAGAAAAAACAGTGTAATATTACATGATGTAAGCACAGCATTATTTTCACCAGCTTCTTAACGCACTATATATGCAGTAGCGTAACAGGACATTGACAGTTGCAGGAAATGTGCATTCATTTAATCTTATTTTTAAAATTAAAATGTAAAAAACACATAATACATAATGTTATCAAACAGAGTAAATTTTGTGAATACAACTTGCAGAATTATATTTATCAAGGACATGTTCTGTTCCTGCAGTGTAAGAATGCAAACTAAATGAACTGGTTTGAATTTTCATTAACTTCCTTCTAGAGGTTACTGATGTTTTATCACCTCTTTTTTAATTTTAATTTTCCTTTTTTTTTTTTTTTTTAAGGTCAAAAATGTTTTCTTTTAGATTTCAATTTTTTAAAAACAGATACAAGAGAAATATTTTGCAGGCTACACTCAATAATATAAACAGCCTCCTGAAAAAAGCATTCACCTTCAGTTTGAGTATTCTCACACTGGAATATTTATGTATTTATATAAAGGCTGATCTTACCTCTGAAACAACTTCATGGGACATGAGCCTCTGTATGGCTGCTAGACACAGCTGAGTGATCTTTGGTTCCTTTGTTCCACAACCCATTAGAAAAGGCTGAACTACCTCTGAGCTGTTCTCTTTTAATGCTTTCAAAGAGAGATACAGAAGCAGTCAATGTTTAATCCTTTGAAAAATACAGTGCAAAATTTGTTAATCATACCTGTTAACCAAAAGCAATCTCCAGTCTTGGAAATTTGGGATTTACTCTTGCACCATAAAGAAAAGCCAAGTGAAGACAGTCACTGAGCTGCCACATCTTACTTCCACAATTACCCTTAATCGGAAGCACCTTCTCCGTTATACACTCGATAACTTTCTCTTTCCAAATCCAGAACACCCACTTTGGTTGGTAAGAAGATGTAAGGTTCTGTCCATCCCAGAACTTTTTTCTGGCCTTACAGGGGTGACAGGCCTCATGCTGGTAGCCGCCTTCTGCTCTGCTTTATCTCAGCACCAAATTCAAAGGCAACAGTGTGGCATAGAGAGACATTCCAAGGCAAGGGCACAAAGACCAATAGCAAAATGCCACCGACAAAACAGGAGGAGAAAGAGACTGGAGTGTTTGTACCCTGGGGACATACCTGGCTGTGAATTTTTCAACCAGCGTTTCAGTGAGAAAAGGTAGCTTCTTAAAATGAAGCTTTGTCGGGAGAAAACACAAGTACACAAGTTTCAGGGACCACGTTGGGGTTTTTTTGGGTTTTTAATTTTAAAATTTTTAAAAAGGAAAATACTTCCCAATGAATACAACATTCCACGCCGTTAGTTAAAAAAGCTTTTCCCCATAAAGGTAATTCTGGAAATCTGAGATAAAGTTCATAAAATTTAAAAATCACAAAATATTGCTGAAAGATGACAGGAGAGCATGAATCTGACTGATTCTGTTTTGCAGAAACTTTTCTGTTTGCAGGCATGGTTGTTGATTCATGCAAACTTTAAAGATTTCAGCTGCTCATCACCATGTCAGATAATAAAAAATGCCTCACAGTTTGAAGTTCAGTGCGTCCTTAATCTGAGCGTCATACACTGTGTTTTAGTCCACATGTAATGAGAAATGTGTCCATGAAAAAGTTTCACACGTTTTTAGAGCACAGATCTTACCACAAACGAACAAAAACCACACTCTTGCATAAAAATGCAAACATGATCTATTTAATTTGTTCTGTTGAGCAATCTGAAGTGAAACATCAAGGTAAAAGCTACAGAAATACATTTCAGTGATATTTTTCAACTTAAGCACTAACATGATTAACAAGTTTCTGTGAAAAGAACAGGCTAGTATAAATTATAGATGCCAACTTTCTCTAAGGTAATAGCTCTTATAGGGTGATATTAACATATATATAGTCATAGTTTCAGCAGCCTCTTTAGAGCCAGTATTGGCTCTACATCTAACAGAGGCTGACCTTGCACCAAATGCCTAATCAAAACCAATTAAAATGTCAGCATAAATGTGAATGAATACACAGGTTCACTGCCTGTTTAACAATCTGCTTTGATTTCAAGATGTACTATTTCAGTTTTCAAATTAAAAACAAAACATTGGCTACTTCAGCAAAACCGGAAGTTTGTTTCCAACTAAGACATGTAATTTAGGCATCTAATTGTCAGTATCTATGTGTGAGCTAGATGTCTAAGCTGCCTGTATAGTCTATGAACATCTACAACACCTTGCCAAGAGAGCTCACTCTAACATGGGAATAAATGTTCTAAGAACGGCAAAAACGGCGTAAGAGTTAATAAGACAAAGAAAAATTTAAACCTTTTACAGTATTTTTCTTATGACCTATTAAAAACAATCTCCCAACAAGATCTATACATGGATTTTTACTCTATGAAGCTGAAAAATTGATGTTTTGTAGACTCGGTTTGGTACTGATCATTATACTAGCTTCAGTTTTAAATACACAGTAGTTTTCTTATATCCAGGCCTGCTTCCATTTTGCTACCAAAAATATGTAAATACATACTGGAAAATAAATATATCATAATGAATCACATTAAAAAAAAAAAGTTTAGGGGTGTAAAATTTACTCCTTCATTCCATCAGCAAGATAATAATTCTGATTAATTACTACTCTGATTAAAAGAACTTCTAGAACAGAAGTATAAATTGAGTATCTCAGAGCTACAGGGAAATAATTTCTCACATTTACCTCCGATGATATAAAGCACAGGCTGACTTCTTTGAAATCATTCAAGTCCTCATAAATAAATTATAAAGCATGTACAGACTGCTAAGAATGAAGACTTTGAAACTGCTCAGCTTAACCTTTCCAGGAGAAAGAAGTTAGATCAATGACCTTAGAGTTCTGCCAAGTTAAGCACATCTCATCAGACACAATAAAGATTTTCAAGATTTTAGTGAAGACTTTAAGATTGCATCTATGTCTCTAAAGTTAGAATCATTCACAGTGTAATGCTTCAAGAAAGCATCAGGTCAACTTATCCAAACCGATTTGATATAGCTGTGTTCATCTATCTTAGTGAAATGGCAGTTTACATCAAAGTAAAAAGAAAAAAAACCATATCCTGATCAAAATACTTGCTGGATTACTAGAATGTCTAGTAGATAGTTTTAAATCATCTAGCAGCCAAAAACTATCTACTTCACTAGGTGTCACAACTATAGTAGCCTTTTGCAGCTTTATTATTACTAAAGTATACACACTATTTTCCCCCAAAAAACCCACTACAGATAGGAGACAAACAGGAGACAAAAGAGATCTTGACATTAACGTACCTACAAGATTAGGTTACAACTGACACCTCAAAAAATATAAGGTTCCATAAAGAATTAGGACGGTTTAATGGCTTTATGTTTAAACTATGGAATGTTAGGATAATATGCAGGCAAAGTATACGTTCCTCTCTGTTCCACAGTTTATCACTAGGAAAAACATTATTATCCTATTAGCAAAGATTAACTAATTAAAATAACTTTTAGGATTTGCGGGTTTTCCAAATCTCATAACAAAAAAAACCTGCAGTTTTTTTGCTGAATGAAATAAATATGAACTACATTCTAGTTGAAAACGTCCAAAGGAAAAGTGCTTACAAAATCTGACCAACTAACAGAAAGTGTTCCCTCAAAAAGACAACAGTAAAGACTGCCTATCCATGCCCAGAATCAACGATCCTTCACATTTCTTCACTTTAAAATGAAGACTTAAAATCACAGAACTTTGCAGGATTACAAAGCAGCTTCCTAAAATATAAAGCTCTTCACACAGTAACATGCCAAAGAATGTTGACAGCTTCGCAAATGGCTAACTAGAGATTTCTCTTGTTCATTTGTGTATTTTGATATAGCTGACATTACCTGGCATAGTTTTCCCACTTATGTCAGCATTCATGACAGCAGTAAAAACAAAGAAAATAAACAAATAAAAAAGAGGCATTAAAATGAAATATTGAGGGTTGGGACTGCTACTTCAAATAATTCTAGAAAGTGCCTCCTTACTAGTATCGAATTTAAGCACCTTAAAAGAAGAAATAGTTTTACATCTATTTCATTTGGACCTTTTGGTAGACACTCAGTATTAATATAGGACATTGAAATCTGGCCAAGGCTTTACCAGCAATTGGCAAGAAGCCATCCACTTACAAGCTATTTAATAAAGCTGAAGAAAGTCAGAGATACAGTTTTAAGCACTTACAAAACTGCAACTCACAAGATATCTCCTGTCTCTCAAGGCAGTGGTACACCTTAAATTGAATGACCTTGTCTCAGATCAAGATGGATTTTTGCCTGCCAGGTACAAGTGTCCAAAGGCTAGACACTCATACTAAACACACAGATGAGGATTATACCCAGAACTCCACACAGATCACTCAACAACAGCTGTGGTGAACACATACAGTGAATAAAACATTGAGAATTTGGAGTATTTCATGCCATTTTTCTGAGTGGATGATCTGTTCTGTAGAGCCACAACTCAAAATGGAGACCTTCCTCAGCATCAGTCTAGCACTAACATAAAACAAAAGTAGTATTAAAAAGTTCTTATGGTACTGAATTTTTTGCTAGGTGCCCAGAAGTAAAGCATCATCGATACAGCCCATACAAAAAGACATAAAGAATTAGTACATGTATGCAAGGCATCTTTTTAACATTTTGATCTGTAACCCACGTTTATTTTTCCCATTGCATTTGCAAATAATTACCTGCCAAAATATCACTGTTACGTGCAGCTATTGTTTTCACTTTTATTATTCCTGATTCAGCAGCCTGGAAGAGAAGAAAATAAATAGTTTAGATGCTATCTCATACATCAATGTCCGGCAAGAAATAAAAATACTGAAGAAAAAGAAAATTTATGGTCTCAGAGGAAAAATGCTTGTGTAGTGTTTTAGGTAAGCAGAGCTAATGCAGAAGTGAAATCTTTGTAGCTTCTGGAATTCCACAGAAGAGGGTATATTCTGTGGTTCAGAATTTTTAGAAATCATGATTTTCATTGTAATACCTTCCAGTTCTATGAATACAAATTAAAAACATGAGTTAACCAAAACCTTGCTACCCAGTCTCTGTACAGTTTCAAACTGTGAAACAACTACCATGATGTATAATCTGTCACATTCATCAGGTTGGAAAAGAAACTGAGAACATCAGTAATTATATCAACGTTTAATACTTAACACCTAACCAGTGAAATCCAGTTAATAAACTGGATGTGGTACACACTTGATCATTATCACTGTTCTTTCAGTTGGGTAGCAGTATTTTCCATTTGAAAGCTAACACTTTCACTGACAATGAGTATCAGAATAAACCCCATGGTTTCTGTCTCCCAAATGCCATATACAATTTTCCAAAGGCAGTACCATGAAGAAGTCTTCCCAACAATTCTCCCCGCTCTTCCCAACACACCATATAATCCACACCAAGAGATCTTCCCCTTTCCCCCTACGTATGACCTCGCAGACCAACAGCATCCTCCTCTCCCTCATGCACACCTTCGGTGGGACTCGGAGCTGCAGACAGGCAGGTTAAGGCATGTATGAGCCCAGACTGGCTGGAAGACAACCAGCGGCTGAGTAGCCCATCAAGGAGATCACATACTGCTGTGAGGGAACAGCAATTCTTCAGTTGTTCACAAATGCTTCCCAGCATAAATCACTAAAGTCATGCTCTCTACTGGAATCAAGCCAAACTGAAAATATAACATTGAGGCTTTGCATTTCACAATTATGATTTCTCACAAGTTTTGTGTACAAAACAAAAATAAAGTGCAAATAGCACCTCACCATTTTTTAATTCCATTAATACACTAAAAACCTCCGGAAACAATTAAAGAAATCTTGTTCAATACACTGTGAACCAAAATAAATACAACATGTTTTCTCAACATAAGGTCACAAATTCCTAGAAAATACTGTTCTACCAAATTTGAAAGTACATTTCCTCTTTTATTTTGGCTTTGTATTTCTGCATACTTCCACACTAAACATTTCCATTTTTCCTCTGATACTACTATTAAAAGAAGTGTGCTATCACTACGTAAAACAGATTAGAGAAGCAGACAAGCTGTGCCAGCAGAAATATGGAAGTTACAGCACATTAAGTTCTACCAAGTAGTAATATTCCCTCTCCACCAAAACACTATTCCAATAAGATTTCCCAGAAAGTCAGGTGAAGACAACTGTATAAATTCATAACCAAGTATCTTAATTGTAAGTTTATATATGTATTTATCAAAATAATATTAGAAATGTAGAAGTGACATTTTCAACTTCAAATTATTTTTCTAAAACAACACAGAAACTGCCTTAAGATAATTTAAGAGATATGTAAAATTCTGCAGTTATTTAAGCTTTGCTGAACATAGCGTTTCTACTTTACAAATATAGACAGAATAATATCCACACTGAACTAACATACAACATGCTCAATAAGCACAAATTGACATGCAAATATATCTTTCACATAACAGAAGTGAGGCATGCCAAATGCAGTTCTCATTTATTTTAATTACATTAAGTGCTGAAGTGTCCTAAGTTTTCAGTCAATCCCCATTCTTCGGTTATAAACTGTCAGCTAATTAGGGGGGGGTCTTGTCACAACAAACTGTTCCTATTAATTTATAGGAAGGATTTGTCACGGTACAACTTCAGTTATCTTCAAACTAAACCTCATCACATCTACTGGCAATCGATTTCTCTCTTTCCAGGAGTGACAAACTCACTCCAAATCAAAGAAATACTCAGCCTCCCCACATGTGTGACATTTGCAAACACTGCACTCTACACAAGGAAGAAACAGCAAAGTATTTCCAACTTAATGTCTCCCAGTCAGTTGTTTCCATGCTAGCTTTAGATAAAACAGCATATATCATTTAAAAACTAAGGTAAAACAAAACAACAGCTATTAGACTTCTTTGAATGTAACAGGTTTTCCCCACAAGACATTGGAAGTTCTGCAGTTACCTGCATTATGCTATGGTTTCTGTTTAGAATCCCAGTTCAAAAATGTTCACAGTTAAAAACTAATTATGCTGTACTAAAACAAAAAAACCCAAAAAAACCAAAACAAAACAAAAAACAAAAAAACCCCCACAAAACGAAAACAAAAAAACAAACAAACAACAACCGTTTATCAAAAGATTGCCTCAGTTGATCACAAATAACCAACAGAAATAAATGGGACTATGAGCAGTTATCTGGCTATTCTGGATACATCAATATAAAAGTGTAATTGGATTGCATCAATTTAACTTGGCAAGATGTTACTAGATTTTAAGTTTACAAATTTACACCAATTACTATAGCACGCTCTAGGTCACTGCCTCATTAGAAAAGGAACTTATAAATACACTAATCAAGGAGATGCCCATCATCATACTGTGTTTATGAGTATGAATATGATAATTTACTTTCACACAAATATAATGCATTATGTTTTTAAAGCAGTTACCACACTAAAAATTAACATAACCAATTTCCCTTAGCGCCCCAGTAAATAGTAGTCTAATGAGTAAGTCAGTATCTCTTTCATTTTAAAAAGAAGCAAGTACATGCAATTCCTGTAACACAACAAAACGCAAGCATACCCAAAACCTTCAGTCAATTACATTTCCTATTCTGTTACTTTAATAACTGTGAAATGACTGAAATAAAATGTCTCAAACATACGCTTGCCATTATTGAGTTTTGCTTCAGGTTTCTGCTGAAGCAACTATGGCATCCAGTTTGGGGAGGGGAAATATTAATGAAGAACAGAAATTGATTCTTGGTGATAGTACATATTCCAGTCAATCTCTTCCAATACTTTGATTTGATTTTAATCAAACAATCAATAGTCTCACAGCAAAATTCAACAGGCTCCTCCAGGCTCAAGAATTTGCTCCATCATCTTTCTACTTCCTTGGAACTTACCAAGTGTTTGCTGATTACATGGAAATCACCCTTCACAGAAACCAAAGTAAAACAAATGGAGAATTTATGTACAAAAAAACTCAAGACACATATAGTGCAGGGTGAAGGAGACTGAAAAGAAGCTGGTGCATAATATTTACCTCCTGGCCTCAAAGTTTCTTTCTCAAAGTATAGTCTGACAACAATATTCACAGCTCCGCAAGACCCTCACCCTAAAGCTACCTTATAGACAGGCTGTCTGCATGAGAGAGCCCGGGATGTGGAAAGTCATAGAGAGTTTTAAACCCAGCTTTAAGAGTTTCCCAGGTCCAAAACTCCTTTCTCCTCACAGATTTCTCAGTCCTCAGTTCAAACAGGGAAGAACTTCAATCTCCTTGTCATTACAAGTGCTGTACACACCTTTCCATTTTTCTGAAATCTTAATCCTTGTGTAGGGCCAAAACCACCAACCAGGTAACAGAAACAGGTAATTTCTACTCACGCACTCAGCAAGCAAAGATTTAACCCATCCTCAAGCAGAATCAACACTTTCCAACATCCAGGTAACATTCAAGAACTAAGTTTCTCCACATTATAGTCTGCACGCACATATTTAAAGATCTATAACTCATACATATCATATGGAGGTATTAGGATAAATGAGGTATGCAATTCTGCTAGCTACTGTTCAGGATGATGTAGATGCAAACCATCCACATAGGCAGCAGAGCAGTAAGTGCATCTGAAAGGCATCAGTTTCTCAAATCTCTCTTCCAGGGACACTGTGGAAGCTCGCAAACCCACCAAAAGAAACCACTACAGCTAATTCCATGATCATATTGATGCTACCTGGCAGGTCAAGAATGTCCAACAAGGAATAATGGCATGGCATATGCTGGAACGCGTAAACCATGTAATTATTCAGTGGTTTACCTCTCACAGGTGAAGACATTGCAGACCTCTACTGCAATGCATACAGATGAGCAAGCAAGGTACCAGAAGAGTCAGGTGGGATGTAATCCAACAGCACATCAGTTGATCCACAGTAATCCCTATGGATTTGCCCTTACTGTTGGGTAAACATGAAAAAGCTACCCTTCTTTCACTGAAAAATAACACCCCAGTCTACAACTTTTCATGAGGGAAAGATGACACGATTCTAATCCCAAATCTCTCTTAACAGTGACCCTTTCCAGCAAGTGAAAAAACCCCACCCTCTCTCTCTGCCATATCAGCGATTTTTGAGAAGTTTCAAAAAAGGGGATTCTTAACGGTTTTTAAAAGGGTTTTTAAAAAGTTTACTTTTTTTTTTACTTGCTGATCTTCAAAGAAGCTGGGATCTCACAACCAGGACCAGATGTAGCGCCTCTTCTTTTTTAATCCAAAATTATATACACACATAAAGGTATTTAATGGAGCAACCAGCCATGTGCTAGTTTCTACTAAGGCCTGATCTAGTGTTAAACACGTTTTTGCATGAGCTTCTAAATGTGATAGTATTGTTACCAGAAGTTAGTAAAATAAATAAATATTTCCATTGCTAGTGCTTTGAATGACCATTGTGTTTTGATTGTATGTTCAGAGCAAATTGCTCTCTTCAGAGATACCAAAATTGTTGCAAGGTTTGAAGCCTATACTACACGACCTTTTGACTTCTCCCTTATAAAAAGAAAAGCATTCAGGAATGCTTTCAGGAATGACAGCCTGCGCTGGTATTTACAGTACATTGTTTGCCAACCTCTTACTAAGACAGAATGAAAGTAATATGTATGGCATCTATGGTCACTTCGACAACTATTACTTAAAAAAAAAACAGCAATTTTTTTCTATTAATCGTTATCTGTCTATCTAGGGTCTTTAGAGAAGAGATCCTCCTGTCTACAGTACAGTTTCACTACACTGTTATTCTGGCTTGCTTTGCAAAAGCATGTTCTGGACCATTACTGCAGTGCTAAACTATTATTTGGACAAACAAACTCACAAAATGCTCCACACTAAATCAACTTCATGAAAGCACTTGATTACACCACATTTGTGTTAAAAAGCACCGTACTTGCCTTCTGTATTTTTGTCTTCCTCTCCAGGAGTACAATCCCATCTCAGACCCTTCTCTTTTATATATGCTCATTCTACCTGTAACTTAAACTGGTGAAATGCCAGCTCTGATCTGACAGCACCGTGCACTCACAGGGATTTATTATATTGAATGATTGAATGTATTCAGATTAGAGCTTGTTCATATTCTACTGGCTTGCAGCAAAGCCTACCAGTAGAGTCTCTGGGAGTAGAGCATGATCACTGTAAAGGCAGATACAGGCAGGAAGTACATGAACCAAGTACTTAAGTCAACTGGACACATACAAGCTCATGCACCCAAGGGCCAGCATCACTGAAAGGACACGCTCTATAAGGGTCACAGTAACTTGGGAATGTTATTGATGGGTTACTGGGGGGAGGTAAATGCTACACATACCTCAAGGGAGGGCAGGGAACAGCTTATCAGCTCACTATAGGCCAGTCAGCTTCATGTCAGTCACTGGGAAGACTATGGAACAAATCCTCCTGGAAGCCATTTCTAGGCACATGCAGGACAAGAATACGACTAGGAACAGCCAATATGATTTAGCGTGAGCTTCAAAGACCCAACTGCCTTTGCCAGTGGGAGGATGGGCTGTGTGGGTAAGGAGAGAGCACTACATACTTTATACCTTTAGTACAGCAATCTTTGACACCATTTCCAATTGTATCCTTATAATCTAATTGATGAGACATGGACAAGTGGACAGAAAATTGGCTCAAAGGATCATTACAAATAGTATGAATTCCAGCCAGCAACCACTTACTAGCAGTGCTCCCTGGGGATGGACACTGGGGCTAATACCATTTAACATCTTTATTAGCAGTCTGGATAAAGGATTGGAGTCTGCAGACAAATACAAAATTCAGGGTACTGTTTAACACACATGGGGTATGCTGTGTATTTACAGGAACCCAGACAGGCTGAGAAACAGCCTGGTATGAATCTCATGAAGTTCAGCAAAGGCCAATGCAAAGCCCAGCCTCATGTACCAGTACGGACTGGGGGCTGGTTTTGCAGCCAGCAAAGCAGCTTTGCAGAAACAATCCAGGGTCCTGGTAGACAGGACAAAAGTGGACTGTCTACCAGGCAGACAACAAAGTGGAACTAAGTGCCAGCAGTGAGCCTTTGTAGCAAAGGCGGTCAACTGCATGCTGGACTGTATTAGCAAGAACACAGGCAGCGGGCCGCGCAACGGGAGTCCTTCCCTCTCTTCTGTTCTTGTGGGACTGCTGCTGGAGTAACATGTCCAGAGTTAGCCTGCCCAGTGCAAGAAAGCCATTGACATGGTGGGGTAAGTCCAGTGGGGGTCCACCAAGACGGCTGTTGGATGGAGAACAACAGATAAGGAGATGCTATAAGAGCTGCACTTGTTCAGCCTGAAGAAGACAAGATAAAGGGCTTGTTAAAGTCCACAGATTCCTACAAGAGGCTGTAGTGAACACAAAGTAGTTTACAATGTTCAGGTGTGTGCTCCATCCTGGATGAAAGTACAAGTAGAGAAAGACAAGGGTAACAGGTTAAAACTTAAACAGGGGAAGTTTAGATTAGATATAAGGAAGAAGTTCTTTACTGTGATGGTGGTGGACTGGGTTGCCCAAGGAAGTTGTGAAAGCTTCATGCCTGGCAGCTTTCAAGGCCGGGTTGGACAGAGCCTTGGGTGACATGGTTTAGTGGGAGGTGTCCCTTCCCATGGCAGGGGGGTTGGAACTACATGATCTTAAGGCCCTTTCCAAACCTAACTATTCTATGATTCTATGAAAGAAGGGAACACTGAAAGCAATAATGCTCCTTTTAAATTATCTCATGTTCTACAGTTCCTGCATGAGCTTCTCACTCCTATTTTAATTCCACAGAATCTTAGCAATAATGGTAAAATAGTATTAATTTTCCTATATATTGAAAATCGTATTTTGGTAAACCACTTTATAACAAAACTTTATACAAAATCAGCTTGTTTTCCACTTTTTTGGGGGAAAAAAGAAAGTGTGATTTATGTGAACTGTCGAGCAGCATGATTAACTTTTTTTAAAATTAATATATTGTTTGCATCACATTTATTTAGCATATAAAGACAAGAAATGCAAGCAGACAGTCAGTCTCTATTTACATATAAAGTAGTTTCTTCAGCTGTTCACACTTTAACTGAGACAGAAGTAAAACTGCTCTGGTTTATTCTACATCATGATGCATTTGTGCTCAATGAGGGAAGCAGAGTACACTTCTTATCCTAACAACGGGCACAGCACTTCTTGCTAGACTTGACTCTACTCCAGCATGATGCCATTCTCAATTACTAGAGCTCCAAAGCCCTGAGAAAAAATAAAAGCATTAACTGACTGTATTACACATTTTCTCCACCAATTCAAGATTTATGATACTGCAGGTTTTGTTTGTTTTTTAAAAACACATAACCTTGTTCATTTCCAGCTTTAGTGCATATAATATAGTTGCCCTCATATTAAAAACGCTCTTTCACTTGACAGGAGTGACTATACCTCTGGTCCATTAATCTTCTGAAATTGTCAGTTTGCAGTATCAGCAGCCAATTCAGAATCCTGAAGGTTAATTGTCAGTAATGCCAGGAGAGGTGGCAGTGGCATATAAACTGCTTCACGAGCTGTTGCCTCTGAAGGTACCTCACTTGATGTGAGTGTGGAGATACAGATAATGAAATACCAATATTTAATACCAGGAGTTTTCATTTGACAATCAAAATATTACATCTCAGCTGGAAAAACCACTGCATATAATCAAGAGAACACATCAGAATGAATAAAACTCATTACTGAACAGCCCTGATGTACACAGAAAGAAAAGCAAGCTAACCAAGACTTGATAGGGAAGAAACATTGTCAATTAGCAACAAACTTAAGTTACATTTCTCTCTTCCAGTCAGACAGAATCGGGGTGTACACTATAGTTTGTACTATATTACATATAATGCATTTGCATTTATACAGTTTGCCAGGCACCTGGTAAAAAGAAATAACAGTCGACACTAGGCACTAGTCGGGAACTGGAATAATCAAGAATTTCTAACTTCTGCTACAAGTTTCCTGTATAATCTTCAGGACGCTATAGGAGGCAGATGGAGATTGAATCAGAGACTAAGATGCACCAATTTAAATACTAACACTCCTATCAATGGCAATTTAGTCTCTACTGAATGTTCCTTAATTCTTAAAGCCTCTCCTTAAGCTAATTCAGCTGACCCACCAGTAGGGGCTCAATACAGAGGTCTCAGCTTAGGCCCCTGTAGCCAAGACAACTACATGCAGACAGAAGACCCATGCTTTTCTGGACCAGCTGCTGGAAGCCAAGGAAGAATTTATCTCAAGTAGCAAGAACACCTAATGTGTAGGTGACAGAGTGAATTAATCCCCTGGCTACAAGACCTCTGGAACAGCTATTCGGCTTTACTGACAATATTTCCATAACAAACTGAGCCTGCACAATCAATAAAGGCAGCTTAAGACACTCTAAGCTGGGCACGTAAATACTGCACTGAAGGCCAACTTGAAAACTTTACAGAGTGATGTACAGAAAATTTTAGTCAATTTTTTTCATTCATTAAATTGCAAGGTGTTACATGATGGAGAAGACAGTCTGTGTGCATGATGGGAGCAATTTGTGAATACCTGACGTTTCTTATCAAAGACTAAAATGACGATACGAAAGCCAGGATTTATAATAAATCTTGAACACATTTGACTAGGTGAAGGTCCCCATGAAACATAACAGCAGACTTTTAAAAACAGGATTTTGAAAAAATACCACTGTACACAGATGGATATAGAATAAAAACCACTGTAAAATGAATGGATTCCAAACACGAAACTAGCAGACACAGCAACTGGTAAAGATCAGGAAATATAAAAGACACTGTAGGAAATATTAGGGATTGCTTGTTTCAAATTACTGGCTCAGCTATAAGCTGGCAAGTAAAGAAGGCTACAGAATAATCTCCAGTCACATGCACAAACCGCTTGAGTGCGAGCTGCCTAATCATGACAATATACATTTTACAGAGCACAGTTTCTCTATTTCAAAAGACCTTTAAATATTAGTGAATACCCATTAAAGCAAACAAAAAGCTCTACAGTATTTGCATCCTTCTGAACTAATGCTGTGAACACCTGAAAATTAACCAGCCTGAAAAGTTCAGTGTAGGTTAAGCTCCCCATAGGCTATAGCATCAGAATTATTTAATACATTTTATTCAAAAATAAAGCAGGATACCCAAAAACTTGGTTACTCCTAGAGAAAACGGAGTATCTATAAAGGTTCGTTCTTTGCCAGATCCATTTGGCTCATCTTTTTATCACTAGAGTAGCCTGAATGCATAGCTCTCAGAAACCACTCGATGCTAGTAACACATCAAGTGACTCAAACACCAAAATCACAAGGCATTTCAGCATGTTATTTTCTTTCTTGGCCTTATCCAGTTTGTGTACTGCATAACATTCAACAGATTTTCTGAAATATTATTACTGTTACAGAACAAACACCTAATATTCACACTTTAACTGTTCCTTACAGTTGCATTAGGAATGCTAATGATTATTTTGACATTTCAAATCAAATTACCTGATATGTATCTTTCTAACATATGCTTAAATTCTGCAATACATTCTCATATTTAGTTTCACAGAACTACCCAATGACATCAGAGATATGCCCTAAAAGGACAAGCTTCCCAACTAATATCTGGCATTAGCCCTAAGATATGTTCAGGATCAGTATATTATTCCAAAACGAGAATGATTTAACGCAGGGCATGAAACTGATGTATGTCACTCAGCGCAGACAGGAGTGAACTCCAAAGAAAGAGATGTATAAAAAAACCTTGTGTTCACAGAACACAATGGACAGCCTGTCAGAAAGGGCAAATCCCATCTCTGGGCTCAAGTAGTCCATATCAGTTCTACTGTAATTAAATAATTTCAAGTTTGCTTTATCCAGAAGTCACTCAAATCTGTATTCTTTAACTTTTTTTCTTTTTAATTTTGTAAGGCTACTCGCTGCAAGTGAAGTTACTTATAAAAGAAGGAAAATACAACTGCAAAATTGGATTCTATTCCTAGATACAGCAAATTAATTTACAGTAGTGTCAAAAATATGTCTGTATGCTGAAGGCATACCATAAACAGTTAAACAAAAGCAACGTGCTGCTGTTTCACACAAAGATCTGGAAAAGAAACAGCAGAGAGGCTATCAAAAGCCATCTTCCAAAGAGTCTGATGAGAGCACCAACCAAAGTATTCGAAGCTAAACTTGCACTGCTCTTCCAGGTTGAGGGAAGTTGAACACAACTTCTTTTCCAGCCCTACTATTCCAAACCACAGCAGCGGCAACATCCTAAAACACACGGACACCTGCAACATAACTGCAAAGCAGAGGGCATGTCCTGTCCTGCGAAGGGTATAAGCCAGGCCAAACTGACCCTGTCATGGAAGGATAAGGTCCTTGCCCTCCCAACCCCACCTGCCCTCTGCCCCTCTCCTCCCAGCACAAACATGCCTGTTACCTGTGCAGGAAGCTGGGTAACAGTTAATTATTCTTCATGTGTTTTGGTTGTTTTTTTGGTTTTGTTTTGGTTTTTTAATGCATTTTGGTTTTACTGCTATTTAAAAGCCAAGAAAAATAACCTGAGTCAACACAGAGACTACAAGCCTACTAGAAAGCTGAGACTGTTGGATTGGATCTGCATAAACAAGGAGTTACATACAACTGGAATTCAGGCTGAGAAGAACTTTTTGGGCATACTTACTTCTCCTCTAACTCCATTATTTCTACTAATTATAAATATTTCCTTTCTGTATTTCTAAGCCTTCTTATGCAGTGAAATAATCTAGCCAAATCAGATGCAACTTACAGTATTTTCATTCAGTAGTAAGAAACAACAGGTAACCTACTTAGCCAATGAACTATTTTCAGTTTTGTAGTAAAACAAAATTCTTACTCCAATTCACTAAAGAGAGCAACACCAGCATGCCCAGCACAGAATATTGGAAGTCCAGCCACTAGCCAGTTTATAAATTTTATAAAGCTCTATGTGGGTGCCATGCAATTCAGTAAAGAGTTAGAAGCATTACAGTGCTCTCTAGTACAGGGCAAATCTTAAAGCTGATAGCATTTAAAATGAAAAAATAATGACAATGTAGTATTGTTTACTAGGAGAAATGCCAGACTGCTTTAGATACCATGAGCATGGCTGATGCCTGTACCAGACTGCTTCATCCTCTGTAACTTCAAGCTCCAAGAGATACTGTTTAATTTACATTTGCCCTGAGATCTTCTATCACATTTGTGGTTGCTGTCTATTTTTCTAACTGGGGAACAGAAATGCATTGTGAAAATACATTTTTTGGCATTGTTATTACATATACATCTCCCAGCATAAACAGTTTTGGCATATCACAGACTAATCACCCCTTGGTCATAGCACAGAGCTTTCATGTTTAGTATACTTCTGTATTCGGTGCTGATCTGAGAAAGTATCAAACAGAAAATCCACCTAGCAAAACACAGACATGGGTCTGAAGTTTAATGGTAATTGGTATTCCCTACACTGTTAAGAAAAATAAACCTATCATGTTAGTTAATCCTCAAACATTGTCAGCAACACAATTTCAAACCCAAAGCTCCTCTTCTTATCTATTAAGTGACACCACCTAGGAAAATCCTACTTGGGTATTACTGCCACAGAGAGCAAAGACAAGAGTGGACTGGTTTGGACCCAACAATACATTCTGTTATTTCTTAGTTAAATGCTCTAACTAAGGGGAAGGAAGTTTGCCACATATTTGTGTCATAAGCTTAACACTGGGAGAAACTGAGTAATTTCAGTGCTTCTGAATAGATTACCAAAAAGCCAGCAAAAAAACCAGAATCCACTGTTATAAGTGACTGGATTTACAAATACCTGATTTCCACATAAATGTCACCTACTAAGAAAGCTTTGCAGACTCAGAAGTAAAAAACTGAAAAATATGAGATGAAAGTGCTTAAAACAGCAAAGGATTCCGTTTCCAGGAAGAGTTTAAGATCTTACTTCCAGCTTTTAACTGAGGTCCCACAGTCTGCGGGACCCCGCAGATGGGTAAACTCATTTTGCAAATTTTTAACAGTATTAATATAAAAATAATTTTTTTAAAAAAACAGATCATTTTAGAAATGGCTGATGATGAATAGCTGTGAGTAAAACCTTATATTACATCAGACATTTGAAATATTATGAGTAGTTTACCTTCACAGAGTACCCATCAAATCTAACAATTACAATCTAACAACATACAATACAGCTCATAATTTTAGCCTAGGAGTTTTTCAATACCTCTATCACAGTATGATAAGTTTATTAAGTGACACAAAAGCATACACATCAGCTGCAAAATAACCCTGTAAGTTACAATGCACATGGTAGCGATGAGGATAGTGCAGTTTTACGCTGTAAGTGCAACAGAGAGATTATAAGTACCAGGAATTTGTGTTAAGCCTGTGTTAAGACATGGTTTAAAAAGCTGGTGCTGTTCCAAATCAGTAAGAAGAACATGCCATTCCTTTGATCACTCTAGCCAAATCTAATCATGATCAGACCAAATGCATGCGATTAAAATACCTATTCCGCAATTGAGTTTTGACAGAAAAGGGCAGCAGTTTCCTTTGAAACTAGAACAAAAAAATGGCTTCCAGAAGTGAGGAAAAGCAAGATCGTTTCCGCTGGCTGTATCACACATTCTACTGTAGGACTGCTCTCACCTCAGACCCCACTTACAAAGACCACAACTCCCAGCAGAAAGAGTCCCACTTCCTTAAAAACAGCTTCCAGCGCTATTCCATAAACCCACCCAAACTCCAGGCAACTGTGGAAAACTGTGTTAAGCTTTGTGGAATCTATGCAAATTGCTGTTGAGATGTAAAAGCAAGCAATGCAAAAGTAGTGCTTACACAAGAATAGGACAAACGTGCTGAACAAGTACCAAGAACTGCACACACAGTAGCAACTTTAAGCTTCAGGGTGGCAAACATAACGATACATTACTCAAAATACTGGCATAAAAATTACACTGTCCACCTCCTCTGTAGATAGATGTTGAAGAAAGTAAACATTAACACTGCAGAGAAACTTGTTCAGAGACCAAACAACTTACTTGGAGTCCTACAGTAATACACAGGAGAAAGTGGAAGTAGCACCCCCGCCTTCCTCCAAAACACACACAGATTTCTGTTCCACTGACCACAACTTTCTCTTATTCACAGGTTACTACACTCAATTTCTCAGAGCTGATCACAACCTCCTCCTGTTTTTCTGTGACCACACACATTTCTCAAACACTCTGGCATTCCTCTGCAACCTACAATCGTATATACCACGCTCTGCTACAGTGTGTCACTTCATGCCTTTCAAAACAATCATAATCAGTAGCTTCAACGAACCTGTTAAAGTGCATACTACTTCACACAACACTGAATATGCTACCATTAGCTGGAACTAAAGTCACATTACATATGCAATTCCTTTCTCCCAAACTGACAAAGTCTTCACCACGTTTTCCAAGGCCCCCTTCTAGTTCTGCAACTTAATCTGAGTTGGTACATTCGCATTTTCTTTCCACTACTGCATAAAACCCCCACATGTTGTACAACGGAAAGTGGCAGACTACTGATAGTGGAAGTTAAACTGACTGTGTAAGCACGTTAGAGAAACACACGGTTAAAATGGATACTTTCAATTAGAAAGAAAAACTGATCGCCCTCCAATTAAAGTAATCCCGCTCATCAAGATTACTGAAGTCTCAAACTGCACACAGAGTAAAACTGAGGTTTGAAAAATAAAACATACAGTCCTACTGGCATAAGTTTATCAATGGACTTTTCTTAAAGGGAGAGTAAAGTAACCTAAACTTCCGTGCTTGCCAAGCTTCCTCAGTTGTCACCATACCCCTGGAAAGCCACATAACCCCAAAACCACGGGGTACGCTACCGATCGCCTGCGATACGCAGAGTTAATATCAGCAGTCACAGATGTGCAACAGTGAAAAACAGGGTTCGCCGAGTCGGGAGCCACACTTCACAAAGCGTGCGCCTTCGTTACATGGGTCAGAGGCAGACCTGCCGGCGCCCTGAGAGGCCCGCGGCGTTCTCCACCCGGAGGGGCTGCCCCTTCACGGCCACCGGCAGCCACCACCGCCGCGCTGCCCATCACGCACCCTCAGGCTGCCGGCCCGACGGGGCGCCCGGACCTTCGGCACCGAGCCCGCCGCTGGGGAGCTCCGTGAGGCGATGCCGAGACAAACTTTGCCTCTCCTCCCGGGAGAGCGCTGGGGCCGAAGCGGAGCTGTTCCCATCCTGCCCCTGTCAACAGATGCTCTGTTTCCCCAACCCCACTCCGCGGGGTAAACTAGCCCGGCCCGAGGCCCCTGCCTCGGTAACGCATTAGAGTCAGCAACCCCCAGACAGACACGACACGACACGCGAAACCACGTCTGAGCACAGACAGCGCTCGCAACCCGCGGCCATGGAGGACAGACCTCCCCGGGAGCGGCGCCGGGCGGAGGGCGCGGGGGCTCGGCACGCCGGCAGCCTCCGCTCCGGCCGGGCTCCGCCGAGAGTGAGGCCCCCCAAAGCATCGCCGCCGCTCCCGCCAGCGCGGCCCGGCTCAGCCCAGCCAGCCCCTCACCTCCTTGACGGGGGGGAATTTTTTCCGGCACTCCAGGCTGAGGCCCCGCAGGTCTCCCTGCATGTTTTCCAGCAGCTTCTTCACGGCTTCGGGGCTGCTGGTCCCGGACATGGCGACACCGGGCCGGCCCCAGGCCGGGCGCTGTTCCGAGCGGGCAAGGGCAGCGCCTCTCGCTCCGCGGTCCCAGCCGACACGTCTGCGTCCCACACCGGAACCCGTCAGCCAAGGCTCCGGCCCCTTCCCCTGCCCTGCGCCGCCGCCGCGGCCCCCCCGCTCCCACAATGCCGGGCGCCGCGCGTCAGGCCGCTTCCGCACACACTGCCCGGGGGCGGAGAGAGCGGCGGCAGCTGCCCCGGGTCTGGGGCCGGGCGCCGGGGCTCGCACTGGGCCGAGGAGGGGTAGCGGGGTCCTTTCCCCGCTGTGCCGCTGACATCTCCCTGGGCCGGCGGGAAGGGGCAGCGGGCGATGCGGGGGCCCGGGCTGAGGGGAGCGGTCAGCGCCGGCGGGGAGGGCCGGGCCGAGCTGCAGCGATGGAGAGGGGGCGTGAAGGCTCTCGGCCTTGCCGCCGGTCGTCTGCGGCTGAGGAAGGCCGCTCCTGCCGAGTGTGGCCGCCGGGGGAGGTCGGCGCTGCGCACGGCAGACAGCTAGGAATCCCTTGGGAACGGTGAAATTCTTGCTCGCTTTGTGCCCTTCGGAAGCTGTGTCCGCACGCAGCCGGTTTTGGTTCTCTCTAGGCGAAGCCAGAGTGAACCTTTCCCGAGAAGATAAACACAGACAGGGCAACACCAAAAGGACAGTCGGATCCCGGGTACCTTCCTTGTCAGCAGCAGCGTCCCTCTGAAATCCAAAGGTTTCCCACCAGCTGGTTTTAACCATTTCAAAAGCGGGCGCCCAGGCAGCAAGCATGAACTCTTCGGCCAGTATCTATGTCTTGTAGTAATGCTGCTCCCTTTGTAGCTTTGGACGTAGCAAAGGCTGCCTGTGAGTTTCCTGCTGCAGGGCGCCGTTCAGTTAACATTGTTTCACACAGGTTTTGGTCTCTGCAGTAATTACTTTTCCATATTCTGGTTGACGTGAGTCCAGTATTGTGGTGGCTGTCTACCTGTAATGCAGCATAGCTCTGCTGCCCTTCCATAAACCCGTGGAGTTGGAAAACATCCTTGGGTTTCCACAGTCTGTATATAGTTTTTAAACTTGAGAATCTTGGGGGGGGAAAAAATAGGGCAAATCAGAATGGAGAATGAATTTTTACTATGTTACTAACTAAAAAATTAATGGCATTTCCTCAGATTTCCCTGAAAGTCTTCAGTTTTACCCAGAGGATATTAAAAAAAATCATTTTGTCATCAAATGAAAAGGGGAAAAATAACCTCTTGTTAATTTGAGCATCCCTGCTTGCATGTTTGGGTTCGTTTACGTTGCAAATCATGCAGTGAACAGGCTCCTGCTGGTACAGCATTGTGCGAGGTAGGCGTACGTCTTTAGGTGTGTGCTCTACAAGGCAGGATTGCTCTCTAACTTAAATATTTTTGCATCATTTTCAAATTACTGGCCATTAACTTGGCAGAAGTGGATGAATAGATGTGAGTTTGTAAAACTGCGTGGAACACTGGCAGGACTGAATGAGGTGGTCAAACTTTATGTGCCCTCGGACAAGGAATTAAGATTTCACCCCTGTGTTAAGTAAAATCGAACCCATGATTCTGTAACATTATTATGCTTTCACAGACTCACAGAATGGTTGGGGTTGGAATTAACCTCTGGGGATCATCTAGTCCAGCCCCCCTTGCAGAGGCAGGGCCGCCGAGAGCAGGTTACACAGGAACACGTCGGGGCAGGTTTTAAATGTCTCCAGCGGGAGACTCCACAACCCCCTGGGCAGCCTGTTCCAGTGCTCTGTCACCCTCAATGTAAAGAACTTCTTCCTCATGCTTAAGTAGAGCTATGTATATGCTTAACCAATACGCATTTTCCTGAGGATTTTCCTGTCTAAGCACTTCCATTCTGGGCTTCAATCCTGAGGGCAATGCACAAACCAGTCCCAACACCTTCCCAAGAAACATAGATGATTTGCTAGGAGAATGAGTCAATTAATTATTGACTATGCATAGGTATTTCTTAGGTAGTATTTCTTAATTTAGTTCCCTTTTGTTGTTTAGACTTTTCCACCTATGTACCGTACATGTTGAGCTATGGGCATAGATGGGTACTCCTGGAATCTGCTTGTCTGCCTGAACTCAAGCAATTGAAATTCGTGACATGAAGGTCAGTAAACTGTTCTGTAGCACTGCCTTTCTTATGAAAAGGGAGCAGGTATTTTGGGTGGAATTTGGCTGAATGTGACATCTTGAGTTAAAGCATCCCACTGACATTATTATCCCTGTAATCAAAATGAGGAAGATGAGGAAAGCTGTCATATGGCTACATTTCCCTCTTAGCAATGGTGAGACAAGTAAGAAGAATTGAGATTGATCACATTTTAAAGAAGCAAATTAGTATGTATTAGATACATATTAGTAAGTATGTGCTTACTAATTTCCTGCAAATGTTAATGTTTTGTTTAACCAGACAAGACTACTGTAAACATTCAGTTTGGATGAGAGGGCCACTGTTACATTGTGAGTGCCTGATAAGTTATGTGAAAGATAGTTGTTGGTTTCTTTAATCAGTTTATCGTACATGTCTTTTCAACTACCAGCTTTGACAATTAGTCTGCTCAGCATTGCCAGCCAAATAGAGCGGGATTGCTCCTGGTTTTGGAAATGAATCATACGAGTGGTTGCAGGATTGAAAACTCCTTTAGATCTGCTGACTACAAGAGTTGAGAACTATAAAAGTGCCTGTATTTCAGGCACTTCTCTTAAACACAGATAATCTTTCTTGCTGCTTTGATGTACACCTTTTGTAAATGCAGAAGATTTAGTACACTAAACTAGAGCATTTAAAGTATTTAAACTAGCCAGGATCCTTGTAAGTGACCCTAATTTGATTGTGAATGTGTTCTACTGTAGTTGCATTTTATTGCAGTAGATACTATTACTTGTATTCCTAACCCTGAGTAGAAGTGCTTGTCTGTCTTTTGGTATGTTTTAAATGCCTCAGTTTCAATTCAAGTTGCTTTTGAGTTAGAGCAGCATATATGGGCATCTCTGAGGGCACGGGTTTGACTAGCAAGCTGAAAATGCTAGTTAGCTGTTAAGCTAACTTTGTATTGTGCTGCCATTATTATATTCTTTTTAATTCGTTATTAAATTATATGTAATTTTGTGATGGGCAGTGGGTGATCAAAATCATTCCCTGTACCTTTATGACCCTAATTACCAACAAAAATGCTCAGGAGACCTATTGTGTTTCATTAAATTACCTCTTGGAATCAGTGTTCATGTTCATTCCAAATGATGTGCATCAGTCCTTCCGATTCAATTAAGCAAGGGATAGCACTTGGCTGTATTAATTTTAGGTGTTTAGTCCTAGTTATAGTCCATCCTGAGAGATGCTTGCAGATGCTGGCTCTGAATATGAGAACAGGGTTATGTTGCCACATTATACAGAGGCAATGCTGTCAGATTTCACTGTGGAAATGAATTGTTTTATGCTGATGGGACAAATTGAGGCTTTTCCTCTGAGTTCACTTTGCTAACACTCCTGTATGATTTTGTAACTGATATGAATCTATACATAGTAGTAAACAAACTTCAGCGTATGAAATGCCATCAATTGTGTGGTCAAGTAAAGGTGTTTGCAGACTCTTTGCTGGTTTTTTGTACTGCGAAGTTGAGAGTCATGATGGAGAAAATGTTGTCCCACAGTAGATGGAACATAGATTTTGATATCAAAAAGCAAATCTAAATTTCAAATTAAAAGAGCATGAGAGATGGATTAATACCAGATGCTTCCTGTAATCCTTTATGAAAACCTATGCACTTTATTGGTTTGTGTAAGCACAAAGAAACCCTACACACATACTTTACAATGTGAACACTTCAAAAGCTCCTTATATTATGGACACAAGAGAGTATTTCTGTTGTGGCCATAAGTAGGTTAAAAGCAGAAGTAATAACCTTCCCTTTAGTACCTGGTTGGTTGTTTTGGGATTTTTTATGGAGTAGAAACGAAGCCCTTGTTACTTTAGGATGTGGCTGTATGAGGAAGTTAGATCTGCCAGCCAATTGAAAACTGCTTTATTTTCCAGCATGAACTCCTTGTGAATTCAGCCTGTGTTCCTTTCTACATATATGTGAGCATATATTTACATGTTAGTACATATTTTGTTTATATGTTTGCAGTTAATACACATTTTATGTTGCTTAGTCAGCTAAAAAAGCAACCCCAGCTACTGTCTGTCAGTGAATCATCCTCTTTGTCATTAGCAAACTATAAGTAATTATGTCACATTATCTTTAATGTAACTGGCAAAAATGTTAAGTAGCAATGGCCAAAATGTCAGACCTGTGACGCGTTAGATACTCAGCAATGATTCCCTATTGAGTTACAGTACGAGCGCTTCTGCACACAAATCTCTCAACCAGAGCCCTAGGTGCTTCCCTGACTCTTGTGTAACCTGCCAGCAAAGCTGTTCTTCCAATTTTCCCTGCTTGAATCTTGTCCAGACAGATCCTCAAAGCAGTGGTTTGTTTTGGGGTTACTTTGGGTGTTTTTTTGCATTGCCTGTTGGAGTACTTGTCATTGAATCAGCTGAACCTGTTAACATCTTTTCTAAGAACTGCTGTCCACTGCTTGAATTAATTTATCGCTGCCTTAGAGCTAGCAGTGTAACAACAGACAGATACATGATATTCACAACATCTTCTCAGCAGCTCCCTTACCCTTCATACTCGCAACTGAGCATGAGTCAGGACAGATTAAATAACTTTTCCAGCTCACAGAGGAAGTGTGTGTCTGGCCTGGGGAACAAACCTTACTCTGTGCATTAAACTGAATCCGTCTTTCATTCCCCTTCACAATAAATAGTATTTATTAGATAATGGAATGATTATCCATTCAGGCAGCACCTGTGATTTTTCCTGGCGTAGTATGTAACACAGTCCACTCATGATAGTTTCTTTTTATGCCAAGCATAGAAAATAGAGAAACCATGATGAATATTTTACTTGACAGTGTTTACATTGAAAAGCCCCATGCTGCCCACTCCTGCTACCATCTTAACAATGAGCACAGTGTGAGGCCACACTCAGTGGGTGAGGGATATTGCACTTCTGATTGGAATTTCCTGCAATCTTCATGTCCATTATTAGGAATTTTTGTTTAGAAATAAAGGCATAGATGTGTGGAAGCGAAATAAATGTTATTTGATGGAGAGCTCTTGCAGTGGCGAGTGGATTCATCAGCACTCTCCGGAGAGGTCTTTTCCTGAGACTCTCATTTTAGGCGCAGGATGCGTAATGTAAAAGTGCCTGTCAGGAATGTCAGAAGTACACTTTGTGCTGCAGTCTGTTTATTTTGCTGCTCTCTCATCTATTTGCCAAAACCCTCCCTTACATCTTTTTAATATTTTCCTTTTATCTCTTGTTCAGCTTGTATGTAAATTATGGCAGTATTTCCAGACACCTGGTAACCTGCAGTCAATCTACTGATCACCAAGCAACGCCAGGGAGGAGAAGGGTGTTCCTCTGTGTGAAAATACGTTTTGGCTGCTGCAGCAGAGAGAAGAAGCCACTGGATGCTTTCTTTAAGCTCTGGTGAGTCCTTCAAGATAATGATTCCAGACTGCAGCCCTGAGGCTGCAGAGTCATAACATTACTGCAGGAGAGTTTCCATCTACTGGATGGATGTTAGGTCCTTTGCATTAGGGGTGGCCTCTGTCTACGCAGCAAGCATTGCAGTCATAGCTATAAAATGCAGAAAATAATTAGAAAACATAGATACATTTGCTATACTCACACGAGTAGCATGGAGCCCAGCGCATTACATAGATATTCTTTTCTCACACTGCCACTGCTACACTGCTGGCATGACCAACCTAATTTGTAGCTAACTCACACCAGCACAGGAAAGACTTAATATGGCCACGTACTTCTGAGAGCCTCCAGCACAGCTGTTCCCAAAGATAACTGAAGTGTGACCACAACTTTATTTTATAGGCAGTTCTTTCTATAAACCATAAGGGTTAGTGATTTCTTATGGAACAGATCCTCATGAAAAACTGTTTGATACAGAGGCCTTGGTTTACTTTATATATTGTGCTTATCTTTTTTGTGTTGTGAAGATTTCGTTCAGAGTACTTTGCCCTTGGTGTAAATATTTGTATGGCTGCATGTGTGGCTGTGTTTATAAGCAGCAGCCTGAAGGAAGTTTTGTTACTGAGGTTGAGTCAAAACAGGTAAACAGAATGAACATGGTTCTCAGGGAATTTGGAACACAGCCAAAGAAATCCAACTGTAAAGAGCCAAGTGCTTTCCTTTGTAGTAAAATTACTATACAGATCATCTCCGCATGTGAATATGTATTCTCAGTAAAGCAGGGCTATACCACAGTATGTGTCTATGTTCTGGGTCGCGTGCAAGGAAGTACGTCCGTGTTAAAAGATGCATACATGTGGGAATTTCATAGATAACAGTGGCTTAGTTAATACAACATTTCTAGAAGTTGTATTCAGTATTTCACAAGTGGGAGCCCCTTTCTGGAACCCACTCCCAGGGCACTGTAAATGGGCTTCTTTGTCCCCTCTTACCCCGTGCATTGGTGTGCTCTTGGCTGGCTGCTGGCTGGAGCATAGGAAATTCCAGGTCTGAACATTCACTGTTCCAGCTGAGAGCCAGGCCCTGGAGCCACCGAATGGTTCCTTAAATGGAATGCGAAACTTGTTCAGCCAGTCTGAGACCTTATTTCCCTTTGGCAGCATGGTGATCAGTAGGTCCTGTGGCTGTTTATTTCTAGGGGCCTCACTTCCCTTTACCAGTCTTTACTAGCAAAACCATGCCATGACCTAAGAAGATTTGCTAAACAATTTAATTATAAAATTAGCAGTTAACATGTACCGAGTATTGATAAATTCTTTACCAAATGGGTTTGCTCCTTTCCAGCTCAGCCACACTTTTGTATGAAGGATACAAATGCCTGGTGGGCTTCAGTGTCTTATTTTACTGGAGGCAAGATCATAGAAGGCAAGAATCAGCCTTTCCAAAGAGTTACAGCAGAGTTTCAAAGAACTTGACACCTAATTGTTTTTCCCCTTCAGGACGTTCAGAGCCTTCCTCTAACAGAGGCCCTGCTCTCAAGACATTATCCAATACTTGAACACATGAACTGCAGTTGTCTAGATAATGACTAGGTGAGGACTCACGTTAAAAATAGTTTGGTTCTTCTATTACTGTCTTATTTCAAGATGTCTTCATAATGTGCTGCAATCACCTCTAGATTGTTTCCTTTCTAGTGGTTTTCTGTATCTTTCAGTAAGAAGTTAAATCCATTGCTGGGAACCAAATGACTTTCTTTTCTTTCCCTACGAGGCAACCCACATATGTCAAGGACTTCAATTCTCAGTTGCCTGTTAGTGACTTTTGCAGTATTTGCTTTTCTTTCTAGTCATAGCACTCTGCTTTTCTTAGAATGTATTTGAAGTCCTCTACCATCTCCTTAGTAGCATTCTGCAGCTACTTTCTTGTTCCATTTGTCTTTTCTACTCATGCAGTATAGGCTTTTCCATACTCCTGCTCTTGTCTTGATTGTGATTCGTCATTTTTACATACATTCACAGTTCTGCACAATTTCTTCCTCTTTGCCATGAGTTCTTTTGCTTATGTCTCCTACTGGTGTGAAGTCCCATTGGATTACTCAATGCGCCTGTTCTGGAATGGAGTTTGGAAATTTAAATCTGGTCTGTTTCCTTCTATTTTTAACTGCACTTTTGTTCACAGAAGTTTTGGGATGATTTTCTATTGGTTAAATAAATTAAGGTTTGTGTGGGCTTTTCATTTCAAGGAAAGAATATCACACCTGTCAAATTCTAGTAATATTGTCAAATACTACTGGGAAAACAGGGACAGTATAATCCACCACACTCCATCCCATGGCAGCAAGTTACATCATGAAAATGAGCTTTTCTACATGATAATCTCAGACTGAGCCTAATGTTAACCAGAAATCCAGCAGTTATAGAGGATAATCAAATTCCTCCCATAGTCAGTAGTTCTACAAACTTCTTTTTGATTTATCTCTCCATCTTTGCCACCTTATCTGAAAAATATTCCAGAAATGCCTAAGGTTACATTTCCTGAAGACAGCTCTAAAGGCATCATTTCCTATCTAATTTCTTCCAGTTGTGTAAAAGTAAGTTACTTCCACGATTCTGGGTATTTTATGAAGAAAGTTCTATTGTCTCCATCCCATCAGTGGATAGTGATTATTGTGTATTATAGACATCTATTCAGAAATCTGAAATGCTTTTATTATACTTGATCAAAACATTTCCGATTACTGTGTTGCTCAGCTGTAGTTCATCAATCTAAAATGTTCACAGCAATTTTTTATTCATTGAGAATTTGGAAAACAAAAGAATTTTAGTACGTGAATGATTTTATTTTACAGTGAAACCAAACCCCATTCACACAGTGTCAGAGGCCAGAATCTCATTGGTGGAAGAAAATTCTTTAAAGTAAGATGTGAAGATCAAACTGCTGTGATTGATAGTCCTAGTCTACTTGTTAAAATCGTGTCCAGATCTAGGTCTCAGCTCTACAAGTTGTATTTAGGATCCATGTCACACATGGCAAAGTTATTCAGGACATCAGTCTCACCAATAACTGGGTTATTTAGGCACTGCATTTAATTCATCGAGCAGCTATTAGGTAATGCAAAGTTAGTTAACATGACTAATATGTTTGATTTGGCAAATGCAACTGCAGAGTCACATTGCTGTATAACTTTCATTGACCTGTTGACTTGCAACTGAATTATGTTAGGGTTTATGAAAGCTGTTGTTTCCCCATTGGAATGGGGGAACAGAACTCAAATAGAATCCAAGCTACCTTTTCCTCCTGCTCAGCAAATTGACCAAGAAAACCAGTCCTATATGAGCAGTCCTAAGCAGTATACTTTGCATCACAGAGAAGCACATCTGAGTTGGGCGATGTTCTTTGTATTTAATAGGTATGGATGATACAGAGTTAGTAATTACTGTCCCTTCTGTTAGCAGACTTTCTCCTCAGCTGCGGCACACATCTACACAACACCCGCAGCACAGTGTGTGTTTTAAAACATTGACAGATGTTGAAAACAAGCATAGCTCATCTGAATTCTTTTCAGACGCCCTTTGCTGCATTCTGGGAGACACCTTGGTGCCCTATGTGCACGTTTTAATGGTCCTTTGTGAGGAACCATGCATTTTTCAATAGGGGCATGTGTGAACTTTAACAGAATCACTGTGCTTTAACAGAAATTGTCATGGAAAAGCAGGGTGCTCTCCCAGCATCACAAAGAAAGACGGAAAAGGGAGATGTGTGTTTCAGTTTAGGAGGTAACTGGCAGGGAGAAGAATTACTTTAAGGAAATGACAAATCCAAGAGGTCATGCAGCTGGGGTTTGAAACAGTTTCCTGAGTTCAGATTTGTACAAATGGTGCAGGAAGGAAAGAAAAATCATTCTGTTTTCTACCCTGAAACAAGAGCATGGGGTTAGTCCTATACTAATGAATTCTTGTAACACTAACAAGTGAAGGCCTTCCTCAAACCATGCTTTGCTCAGAGCAAATACTTACAGATTCAGGCCTTCATTCAAAACTTTTAAAGTGATTTTTAAGCAGTGCCATTGGGTCTGAAGAGGAAGGAACATTACTCTGGCAGAACAGGGTATTTAGGGACTCACAGATCTCAAAGCCAAGGCAGATGGCTCAGACTAGGCCTCCATCCGAGCAGGGGAAGGGTTATTGTTTCAGCTGCCTCCCTCCTTATCCCAGGCAAGGCACCCACCCAGTTAACATTGCACCCATCACTTACCCTGCTGGTTGTTCCGCTTGTTCCTACTTCTTGTTAAAAAGTAATTGCATAAAAGGCTCCCACACTGATCTCAATTCAATTGTCCCGTTTCAGCTTTGCGGCATTAGTTCTTGGAACGTTTCTCTCCAGTGCAGCCTGCATACAGCTATCTCCCCTCTCATAAGGTGTCACAGGAAAACCAAGGCACTTCTGAGTAGTCTGTCTGAGAAAGTAATTCTTTTTATATCTGTTACTGCAATTAATCTAATTGGGATTGTAGGTTTTTTTAAGGCTATGATGTCTCCCATGTTACAGTCTGAACTTCTAACAGGTAGTACCTCAAATGGTGTGTTTTCCCAGGATCCTTCCCACAGACCTGGGACGGTTAAGTCTTATTTCTGCTCATGTATCCAAGGACAAGTTCTTATGCCTGTATTTCACATCAGGAGCTCATTCTGAATTGTTTATCCACTACAGCTGCACAGGATTTCGAGGTACTTACTACCTCCTACCTTCTGTAGCTATGATCGGAGTATTTTACACATTGAATAAAAACAACCGAGTGTCACTGACTTCTCCAGGAACACCCTTATTCCACAGTGATTGCCTAATGGAAACTATTGTGAGATTGTTGGTTGCTTCTTAAACTTTGTATTGGGTTCTACTGCATAATACTTGTATTTTGAGGAGAGTAATGCAACACTTAAGGTGATAATTAAGCGCCAAGCACGTAAATAATTCCAGGTGTACTTATATTGCAGTCTTTACCAACTCTCTTTTGCAATTACTGCCCTCTCCCCCAAAGTAACAAGACTTACTTTACATAAAACCATACTGACTGTTGCGAGTCCTCTATCAGCTTTTGCATTATTTGGGCCAGGATGACTGTTAAGCTACCTGGCATATAGTAACCTAGTTCATTCCCTAGTTAATGGGATAAACTGGTCATAAACCTGTCACATGTGGGCTCTTCTGGGGTTTCCATGCTATACCAAGATTTCATTTCTTTTCAGGAAGACAGGCTTCACTGCCTGCTGCAGGAGCAATGCGTTGCGCAGTAAAACACAGGATCTGGGAACTAAGAAAGCAGAATTGTTTCAACAATTAACCCCCCAAGGAAACAGAACTAAAAACTCTGAAAAGAGCAGTTTTCCTGCAGACAGGAACGCGCTTCTCCTGTCAAATATATTCATGGTAATTGTTTCACTACATTTATAATTATTTTCTTCATCCAAGAAACTGGTACTTAGAAACAATGAGAAACCATTTCCTGAAATCAGCCTGACATCAAAGAAGGCTGCATAGTTTTTGAAGAAACCTGGTGGGTTTGCTGGTCTTTGCCTGCCATACTGACTTCACGCTCAAGATTTCAGAGAGCTAAAGAAGTTACACTCTGTAATGCAGTGCTAATTTGCTGGGAAAGCTAGAAGGAGTCGTGGCTTTCCCATTAGCAACTAGCTGTAGATGCAGATGTTTCCACATCATCTGGCAGGGTAATGTCTGACAGCTTTTCTCATCTGTCGTCTCAACCGTAGTTGCAAACTTCAGTGTGCCAGGAAGGCAAGTAGGACTTTTAATTAGGTGGATGATAGAAGAGATCAGGGAACTGATCTGCACTGAAGCATCCAGAATGCTGTCTGAAGCTAACTAAAACAAGAGGGTGGTGGGCAGTCTTCACCTCTCCTTCCCTCCCCGCCAGGCTTTACGTGACTTACTGCTGTCACAAAATACATGGAGTAACTGGAATTGCAAGCTGTCTTCTGCCTCCTACTCTGTTTTGTTTCTGCAAGTTTCATATTAACAAGGTTAACTGTATCTTATCAGTTTGGGGTTTATGCTGGTAGCATCAAAAAGCTTGCTGTTAAACGAAAAAAAGGCACAGATTTTTATCAGACATGATGCACAGAAAAAGATGCGAGGTGCCTCTTTCTTCTGTAGATAAACCAGTAGTTCAGTGACAGTAACTTTTGACAGACACCATAAGGAATAATCTGCTTTCTGTAGTTTTAAGCATGTCCACACTGGATTAATGAGATGAATTATCGTATCTTATGTGTGAACACAGACTAGTTTTACAGAACTCACAACTTGGCTGAATTCCCAGACACCTCTGAGACAGTCACACAGAAATGTTACTGATCTTTGTATGTGATTAGGAAGCTGGTTACACGAACTGGGTGTGTGTAATCCCCAAGTCAAATTAACAGTAACAAAAAAGAAATTAGAAACTATGCATGTAATTTCTTCCTAACCTTAGATCAATACTACTACTACTACTTAGATCAATACCA